>PVNU02001182.1:600000-806798 GCA_003013855.2 Liriodendron chinense | reverse complement strand
GCTCATTCTTACTCATCCCGGTTCAACTTGGGTAACGTCACAGACCCATTCAACGTGAGTACTGGCCATCCCGGACTCGGACTTAAAGTCCAGACCATTTATTTTACCGACTCGAACCTGGGGTCAGACTGTTCAAGAGATAATACTGATAATGGTCATATTTTTCCCCGGTACCGGTCCGGATTGAAAGTTCTAACACATTACCTACCCGGTTCGGGTCAACAGTACAATTCCGGGCTATATATTCGCCAAACTGACGTTGGAATTCTACCTCTTATCTTTTCTAATTTAGCTCTCTCCTTCCTCGTTTAGGGTCATATAATTGAATGTCAAGAAATTCGAATCAGGTTGAGGGATACTTCAGCCCATAGTTCGGTAACTTGAGTAATAGTTTCCGGGTGGACTCTACTGTCGTACGAAATGGCACATTTTTTAAGTTTAAATTCTATTAACGTAACGAATCTTCGTTTAGTTTTCACACACACACACACACACACACACACACTCTCTCTCTCTCACTCTCTCTCTCTCTCTCTCTCTCTCTCTCTCTCTCTCTCTCTCTCAATGTCATAGAGGTTCAAATGATCAGACCGTTTACAACTTCCTTAGCCTGGTGACTACGGCCTTGATAGGTACATTGACAGGTTCAGTTTCTTAAAAAACTCAAGTTGACATTCAATAAGATTATGTACTAGCTACCAACCTTTGGCTAACGTGCCTACTCTGTTTTATATTGTTTGGTGTGACAAGAGAAAAAAAGGGGGGGCAATAGCCATAGCCTATGCATTAGATCATTAGTGCATCATGGACCTACCACCATAAGGTTGAAACATGATTGTGATCAGATGGTGTGGCTCCACTCATAGTAATCTAGTTTTCATAGCTGTTTTTTTTTTTTGCGAAGTTCTTTTGCTACGTTTCTAGTGAAATTAAGAACATTGCAAATCAACTTTCAGTGGGCCTAAGCGTTCGATCACTTGGAAGATCATGATCTGTCTGCGATCACTCTGCTGTAGATAAGGCACTGATGCAGCAATCAAAGATAAAAGTGGGCCATGGAAGTATCATGCCGTAAACTGGTTATGGTCCCATGCACAATGAAACAAACAGCTTGCACGGCTTCAATTGGTGGGCCAATAGAGAGACACCCATGTTGAATTACAGTGTGAAATGCATCATAAAGATCAGATGATTACACCCCGCACCTTGCAGCCCTGGTCTAAAAGACAGGCTGGGCCACTCAACAGGTGGGCCATGGTGTGCTGAAAAAGCAGACGGCTAAAAAAATTTGCTTCAGCTGGCTGTCAAACACTTCACACCATGGCCCATATGACAAGTGGAGCAACCTGATTTTCGGGCCTGGGCATCTGCACTGGTTGGCCGACCTGATGGATGGCTTGGATGTATACTTGTGTAGATGGGCTGGTTATCAAAGATATGATTAAAAACTTACAGTAGTCTCAGAGCTACCAAATTCCCCATCTCTAGAGGGAGTGACCCATTGAAATTATTTGAGCCAATGCCCTGCAAACAGAATCCAAATCAAAATAATTCGAGCAAAATGATAAATTTAATGTCAATGCCAAGTAAAATGTCACGTAGATGCATGATGATTGGTCAAGTACCCACCTGCAAGAGCACTTTGGGGAAGTCAGGAATGGGACCCCACATGGGTAGCCAGTTCTAATCAGGTTCGGTTTGGTCCATGTGATGGACTGGTCATGCTGGATCGGTTTGGGTCAGGTCCAGTTAGTTTTAATAACAGATTTATATAATTAATACATGTTGATATTCTAGCAAAGAAGTGAGGTTTCCTAAGCTACACACTCACAAGAGAGCCCGTTTACACACCACGCCCTGTGTCAAGTGGCACATGTGCGTACAATCTAATCCATCCATTGCGTGGGCTCAACCATGTAAATGCTCCTATTTGTCCCAAACCCAACCCGAAAACTAGATTCAAAGACCCGGTAGATACCCGACTGGTACCCAAACCTGATCGAATCCTGGTCCTGGTCCTTAAGAACTAGACCCTGACTTGCAAGGATCCGGACCAAGCATGACAAGTTAGCCCAAGCACCGGTGCTATAGAACCCGGCATTTTGACAGCCGTATTGGGACTCACGACAATTTGGTAGGTGCCATAGTGTCGGGTCCAGAGTGGCGGTGGTCCATCTGCTTTGGCAGCTTATGTTAAAATATGAGTCCAAATCAGGTGGATTCGAAACTAAAATGGTCCACACAACTTGAAATAGTGAAAATGGGCTGCTTACCTTCAAAAGTTTCTAGGCTCCATCGTGATGTATATATGAAATCCAAACCATTCATAAAGTGTCCCAACTGTTCATAAGGTCATACCACTAGGATGAGCCAAAAGAAACGAAAAATATCAACCTGATCGAAAGCTTTTGTCACCCCACAAATGTTTCAACGGTGGACACCGTTTCATGTCATGCAGCCCATTGGAGCATTGGATCTACTTGATTTTTGGGCTCATGCCCTAACATGCTCTGAAAAAAAATGGATGGATGAAATTGATTTCTCACAAACATCATGGTGAGTGTGTATGTGGGTCCTTTTCCGTGCTACTTTGCTGCCACACGGAATGAAATATATACAAATTTTATTGTTGCAAACCAACTATGTGGGTGGGCCCACCTTGATGTATGCATGGTGTATCCGGTGTCCATCTGTTTTTTCAGCTTATTTTAGGTGAAGGTTCTAAAAATGAAGTAGATAGAAATTTGGATGTGGACGTGGTGTGGATAGTGGTTATTGACCATTAAAAAACCTTTGTGGGACACAAAATTTTTGGATCAAGGTGATTTTTCTTCCTTCCATCCAAGTCTGTATGAACTTATCAACAGGCTGGATGGCCAATAAACATCCCTAGGAAGTGTTTTTGGTAGGTGTTCAATGACCATTGTTTCTTGTGGTGTGGTCTACCAAAAACCCGTATCTGCTTCATTTTTAAGGTAGTACTCTAAAATAAGTTGCAAAAATAGATGGACGGCATGGATATGCAATGCATACATCGAGTTAGCCCTAATAATTTCCACCCACATCGCAGGTTCCATGGCGAGTGGATTAGGTGCAGCCCCCCACCCGACCCAAGACATTGCTACACTTAAAATGGGGCCAACCTAGATGTATTTATTGAATATCCACAACGTCCATCTGTTTTAAAAAATCATAATAGGCCATGAGCCCAAAAATGAAGCAAATTCAAATCTTAGGTGGACCATACCGTGGAAAAGAGTGGCGATTGACCAATAAAACCTTCTCATGGGTCATATCAGTTTTAGATTAACCTGATATTTATTATTTTCCCTTTGTCCAGGTTTATGTGACCTTATGAACAGGTTGGATGACAAATAAACATTACAGTGGGCCCTAGGAATATTTTAATGGTGGAGGTTCAACCAACACTATTTCTTAGAGTGTAGTCCACCTGAGATTTTGATATTCTTCATTTTTTGTCCCGTGCCATACAATGATCTAGCAAAACGTATGGACAACACTGATATATAATACATACATCAAGGTGGGCCCCGCCTTAAGTGCCACACCGTATTTTGTGAAGCCCGATTCATAATTGATCCATTCCATTACAAATCCAAGTCGAGAGGGCTTTTGTCTCTTTGTAAAAACGAAAGCCTCTCCTCCCGAAAATCTGCAGCAGTGACGAGATCCAGCATTCTCGTAAAAAAATCCCTAAATCCTCTCTCAAATTATCTTCTTTTCCAAATTCCAACCAAATCCTCTCTCAAATTATCTTCTTTTCCAAATTCCAACCAAATCCTCTCTCAAATTATCTTCTTTTCCAAATTCCAACCAAATCCCCAAAACCTCGCCAACATTGGGTTTCCTTCTAAATCTAATCTCTTCGAAGAAAAAATGGGTTTTTTTTAAGGGTTTTTCTTATCTCTGAAAATCCGGCGATGTCTACCATAATCGGCCAACTAAATACAGTCGAAAGCAACTCCTCAGAGAAAAAAAGGTAAGAGAGATTTTTTTTTTCTATACTTTTTTATATATTTTTTCAGATTTCTGGATTGGAAGGGAGAGTTGTCGCCGAAATCGCCGATTTTTTTTTTGATAAAGTCGAAAATGTCGCCGAAATTTCGTCGATAATAGGAAGAGAAACGAATCTTTGGGGTTTCGGTGTCGCTGGTTTGGCAACACCGATATTATCGGCAATAATATCGATTTCTCGCCGACAACACAAACACCGATATCGCTAACCCTTGTAAATTCCAGGTGTCGCTTGTATCTCCAATGTATCTACGGTATTTCGATAATATTTTAGTAAAAAAAATCTATTTCAAAATTTTTTTTATGGGTGCATAGTTGTATGTAGTGATCAAATTGTCGAGGATATTACCACTAACACAACATGGACAATATCAAGACCACATTCTTTCATCTCCTTTTCAGTTGTCGACGATTTCTCAGTGAAATATCGTGTTCTCAGAAATACCGATGGATGTTTGTATGGAACGTGGGATGGTTGGATAGATGGGATGGTTGGACTGATTTCTTACAACAACACATGCTTTTAAGCTCCCCATTAAATGAAAACTTATTATGTATGCATTCTTTTTGCTATTTTTAAATTTGCAAATATGTGTATTTTAACATCCCCTAAAGTTTCACTAAAAATTTCCCCGCATTTTCGATTATTGGAGATATTATCAATGATATCGGTATTGCTTCTGTATTCCCTGCCAGCGAAATTTGTACCGATACTGTTACTTCGAACAATGAATGTAATCACAGCCAAAATTCATCTTAAATTAATTGAAAATTACATAATTAATTTAAGATATTTTTTCCACAAAATTCCTCCTGGAATCAGATTTTACAAAATAGTGCCTCCAGGAACTGATATTATATTCCTAGGAAGGGCTTTACAGAAGAGAAATTACACTACTACCCTCTTTTATGGTTTTCTATAACAATCAGGAGAATGGAGTATTGTGCGGCCCCCACATGGTATGTGTCTCACATTCAACCCGTCCAACAGATGCAAATAAACATAATTATCAGACAACCTAAAATATGGTGGATTCAATCATAAGGTTGGCCAATCCATTCAAAATAATATACATCATTCAAAATATCCAAATTCAAGTGTATCCAATTTGACGATCTAATTGGCTTGATGTTTTGCTTTTGTTATCACCATGGTGGGAAGGGGTTGGATGTCATACACATACCACGTGGGTCCCACAAGTCTCAACTTTAAATGAGGGCATTTCAATGTTTCATCCCTAAAAAAAGCACTTCCATGTAATTCCGAATATTGGTAAAATCCAATTCCTGGAGCAATTTTGCAGTAAAAATCCCTTAATTAAATTATGTATAAGGAATTAAGGATATCTTACAATACTTCAAGATTCCGAAGGTTTCCCAGTTCCTTTGGGATGCTTCCGGACAATGAGTTGTGATCCAAGATCCTAAACAAAAAGATCAATGTAAATGTTAACGGATCTCCAAATGAATGAATTGGAAATGAGTTTGCTTTGCTGAGTATTGATTTGGGCCCATGCATCATGTGTCCCTCAATGGGCCCCAAATGTTGAGATGGTTGGATTTTTGGGTCAGTCTTTTTTATAGGACATGACCCGATAATTGCATTGAAAGGATGATCTTGACAAGTGACAATTATGCAGAGAAGAACATAGGCAATTGAAAGTTGCCCTGTCAATGGTTCATATCCATCCATCAATATTGATGGGCTAGAATTATTCACTCAGTGTCAGTCGCAAATTTTGGCCAATCCATAACAGTGAAGCAGAGGGACCGTTCTGATTATCCATCCACCTTATGGATTATCCATCCACCTTATGGACTGCAACGTGGACGGTCCATCGGCTGCATTGCTGGCGTCTAAACCGTCTATCTGGTTCCGTCCAAACTTTGTCCACCACTCTGAAAAACCCACTTCAATCCGACACTCCTAAGCATCCTTGACTGGTCCTGTCCTCAGAACAACAATCTTGTCCAATCCATTTTTGGATGCAAATGACTTTACAGTTTGGATAATGTGATCAGTAAGAGTTTTTCAAGGAGGCCTATGAAGACGGGACCGGATCTAATGGACGGTCAAGTAGATGATGTGGATGCCAGCAAATCCAAATGCAACTTGGTGCATGGAAAGGTTTCCATACAGTTAGCTCACTAGATCAGTTCTCAAAAATAAAAATGGTCATCCAACAACATGCAATGATGAAAGGCCAATTGATCAGATAGCAACCATTGTTTAATTGGTGTAAATCTGTACCAATGGGCCATCCAAGGTAGTGGCGGCCGGATGGACAGTCTAGATGTAATGACTGTACGACCACATGCAGAGTGGTTTTGAGCATCATCGCCAACAACACATCATCGTGAGTTTCATTGCCAACAAATACATCATGACCATTATCTACATTATGATCATGATCATGGCCAAATTAATTTTAATTACATGTTAGGAGCTGTTACATAACTTACATGTATTTCATGGATGTTAAATTGCCGATGAATGAAGGCAAGGGACCGGTTAAGTAATTTTGAGCTAACTTCCTGCAAATATAGATCAAACATTGCACTTAGTGGTAGTAGACTAGAAGCATTGAAGCAGCAAGGATGGGGCACACATATCAAGTGGTCACAATTTCCCATTAGGAGGGCCCCCACAGATGGGCTATCATCCTGAATCACATCGATCAAACCATCCAGACCATGCAAAATAAAGGACTCCAATGTGGTTGTTAACCTATTTTGCTTTTAACCATCCCTTTAGCAGCCTGTGATTGAACAGTCACAATTGTGATATTTTGGCGCATTTTCTGTCAGCAGCCCTGCCTGATGGTCCAATGGATGTTTCGGATCGTCCGCCTTGCTTGTTACATTGCTTCTCTGAAACAATGGCCAGACTTAGCCTGAGCACATGAGCCCAAGCCCATATCGTTTATTTTACGGGAACTGACCCGTAGAGTCTGACAGCTTTCTTAGGCCATGGCCCATGACGCCATTAACGGGTAAATGTCCAGCTCTGATCAGGCATCAACATAAATAATTGGTGAGAGAATTCATCACCGATGGTCGGCTGCATGCTAACTTGGCATGCAGCCTCAGCTTTCCAATGAAAGTGTCGCATGTTTAGGACATCCGAGCCATGTAAATGGTGGACCCCATAATGAAGATCACTTTTCTAGACAAGTAAGCCAATCTGCACGCTAGGTGGGTCATAAATGTACACTTAGTTAGACCATTGGCCAACTTTTGATTTCAATGGTGTATGCAACTCACAAAGTAGAGCATCCTGCCTGATGAGCAGATTGGCTGGATTTCTACGCCATGTGATCTTCATGGTTGGGGCTCAATTTTTACATGATGTCCAACACAAGTGACACACTTCGGCTACATGCCGGCTGCAGGCGATGGGTTCTGTATTATTAAATTGAGAGAGTCTGATTATTTGTTGGGCCCGAAGTAGACCCAAGTTTGCAGGCTCAAAAGTAATACCCAAGTCCTGACCACAATAAGATGGGCCTAAATACTAGATGGGCCAGCTCAAATTGAATATGCCCAAACTACCCCCATGAGGAAAGGGGTGGTTTGGTCAATGAACTAGTTATTCTGAGGTGGAGAAATCCATACAGATGCTCGAGATGCGTTAGATTCCCAAGCGCTGCCGGGATTGTGCTTCTCTTATCCGCTTTCAGGGTCATGCCTCTTCTATTCAAACCATAAACTACCCTGAAGGGAAAGGAAAAAATAAAAATAAAAAAGAATTTATCAGTGTTCTTAAACTAAGAACTTAGACTCAGCTCGGCCAAGAATGAGTTGAGACTCGGACGAGTTGACATGATGGCTCAGCCCAGTCTCATAAATTTTGACCTGGTCTAATTTAAGGCTCTTAAGATGATTCAGCCCATTGCTAAGCGCAAGGCTTCTTGGGGCTGTCAGTGGGAAAGCCTTGGGTTGGCTTTGGCCCGAGTATTCAATTGTTAGGGCCAGGCCTATTCAAAAGTTTGATTTTGTCTAGCCTGAGCCATGCTCATTGACATCCCTAAGGCTGATAGAAAGATTTGAACCAACAAACGTATTGTGTACCGTATCCAATGCGATACTCAGAATTTGTGGGGAAACAAAACAATGGTAAAGTTGTACATGGAAACAATATCAATAGAATCAATAGAGCAACATGTTGAATAGGTTGTAAGTGAATTAGTCCATTATAAAGCATCTGTGAAACTAGGAGATGACACCGTAGATGATGTATGGTCTATCAAGAAAATTAAAACTTGGTATAAAACAAAGGTGCTTTATTCAAAATAACCAATGTATTCAATAACAGTAAGGGTATCATCATCATACGAGCTGTAATGGCTGTTACAGCTTTTTCCTTAAATAATAATACTAACAACATGTACATGTAGTGGCAGGGCTCCTTTTTTCTATAACACATAAGATTACATAACTGTATTTTAATACCTTGAAAATAGCATCCCTCATGATGTAGGAAAAATAACATACGCATGGAAATGATTGTAAGTTTGTAACATGCGATCAACTGAGATCTTCTCAACTTGAAGATTAACAGAAAGAGTGCTACTAGTTCGACTAATAATGGATACAATTATCTGAATTATTTTTATCCATATAAAAATCGATACCTAGTATGGTGATAGGGCCCATCTTGTCAGTTCATCATGATTTACATTCATCCAGTGGGCCTATCCTCCAACCTCAGAGCAAAAAATGATTAAGTTGGATGACGCTAAAAATTTCTGGTAAGTGAACCGTGGATGGATGGTTTATAGGAACAGAGCAATGGTCGACATTCAGTGTCATAGATGGATAGTTAGGATGATATGATTGGTGAGAATTTGGGCTGCAGCATCTCTGGGGCGGGGCCCACTAGATGAAAAGTCCTGGTTATGGTTGGATTCTGGTGGGCAGTGATATAAATACTGCCAAAGTTTAGAAAATTTCGTGATATTTTTGGAGAAATAAGCTGGACGATACATCTTGAAAATATCACTAGATTTCCAAAATATAGACATTTATTAATATTTTTAGGTGATTTTATCCCATTTTTTATGTAAAAATTATTTAATTTTAAATGATTCATTGTATAACATAAAAAAATATTTATTAATTTATAATAAATACATTTTAATTTTTCCATTGAGTGAGATTCTCCTGAGATAATCCCAAGAACAAGATGTGCCACTATGCAGATAGGGCCATGAACTGCTCAAGCCCCACTTTGTGGATTTTTCAGGCCTGAGGCCTAGCTCAGCTCCTCGGCAATGGCTCATGACCAAGGTTTTAAATCAGTGCATTAGGGGTCATATCGTTCACCACCTACACATCATTGTTTTGTCCCATATCGGGTTGTTTTAGGCCAATGGGCCCAATACAACCATATCGTTCATGGTGATACAAATCGGTTTCAAGACGATACTTTAAACCTTAATCATGACAGCATTAAATGGACCTTGATCATGCTAAAGTGGACCTCCATACAAATTAATTGATTTACACCTGGATTAGTCCCATTTATGTATTGGGCCTAAAATAGGCCCACGAGCTTTAATTTAAACACAGGCCTAGACATGTGGCCCAAAAAACACTCAGAAAATCCCAGCCAACTAACAGCCCCAGTCCAGATCATGGGATCAGTTAAGAAGTGGGACTATGAAGCAAAATTACAGAATGGATGGGATGTGTTGTGTCTATCAGGCTATCAATGTATAGTGCATGTGTTAGCATACATACAGCTCTCTTATGCGGCACTTGGTCCCGTTGTCAAACATGCAGTTGCATTTGATTGCGAGGCTCATGGCCGGATCCTCTATGATCTCAGAATCATCGATGGCTACCCCACTGCATCGTTCACCAGGCAACGAGGATGCATCCAATTCCTTAAGGATGGAGTCCAAAGCAGCCGCTGTACCATTCAAAGGAAATGTGTTAAGAGTCAACAGTACGGATCGTGTTGGCATGCATGAACATGAACGGTCATTATTCAGCATGTGATGATGCATTGGGTCATCTGCTCTCTTTCTTACCAAGCCCTTGCTATTTTTCCAGTTTTGAAAGCATGAGTCTTTTGCATTGCTGGATCTAGCTACCGGCACATGCCGGTGGGCCCCACCATGGATGGATCATCGAGCGAGAATCCATTGATAGGTGGCTTGCCAACGGATTCTTAGGAAAGATACACATTCAAGTTCAACAAGCAAAGGTCCCACGTTCGGACGGATGGGGTCATGAAACCAGGCGAACGGGGTGAACTATTCCAATAAAAGAGATTTATATTTCTGCTATCTCCCATCCAAGGTGAGGCGCATCGTATGAACGGTTTGGATCATTGAGAGATGACCCGAAGTCCCGATGTACCCTATCGCAATGCAATGGGATTTATTCTAGGAAACCTCTCTTAATAATAAGAACTGTAAGTGGACTGGGCTTGAGCCGGACTAATCCAAAACTTGAACAGTCCTGGCCCATTGGGCCCATCACGACCAGTTTAAAATCCGGGCCAGAAAATAAGAAAATCCTTGTACCAATAATTATAAGAGCTGTAAATGGGTTGGGCTTGGACTGGACTCATCCAAAACTTGAACAGTCCTGGCCCATTGGTCCCAGACGACCAGTTTGAAATCCAGGCCCAGAAAAATGATGTCTCCAATAAATCCTTCACAGAAAATTAATTTTTTGGAAAATGAAAAATTACAGCAGAAGTCACATCGGATACTGACAGTTACTCATATTTTACTACTATAAAATTACAATACTTTGCCAATCCCACCTTTCATGTATAAGCTATTCCATGCTATTGATACACCGAATGCTTGGGTGTATATGCTATTCACCAACTTCTGAATTCACTACGGTTAAAAGGCAAATAGTGACTATGCATACACCCACGAACACCAAGCATGTGGCGGCCCCATTCATCATTGCCCAGACATTATCAGAGGTGATAAAAGGTAGATACACCGAGTGTCCAGTATATATTCTTTGAACCAAATTCTCTAATTAAATAGGTGAAAGTAAACCCCAAAATGGTTTTCCTTTCTTTGAGGAGAAAAAAAAACGAAGAAGCTAGAATCTCATATGGATTTCACTTGTTTGGAAAGGAAAAAAACCCCAAAAATGCTACTTCTATTGAATAAAGAAATTCTAATTTCCCATAGAAGAGAGTATTTGTAAGGGTATACACACATGCATGCATCACTGCCCAACCATGACCAGAGGTGATACAAACGCGTATACACCGAAATGTTTAGTACATACTATTTGCACCCAATTCCCTTTCGTTGGCGAAGATGAGTCTCTCTCTCTCTTCCTCATTTCTCTCTCTCTCATTGACTATTCCAAATCCCCCAGCATGGTAATTCGATCTCTCTTTCTTTTGAGAACAAAAACCCAAAAAATAGCCTAAAATCTCACATGGGTTTCTATTATTTTGCAAGAAAACCACCAAAACTTTAATCAAAAAGGAAAATAAATGGGTCGATTGTCGATTGGACCTATTTCAGTGTAAGCAATCTTGTCCGTCCATATTAAAACCCGTTGATCGATGGTTAAAATTTGTTGGATTGGTGTTATATTTTCATGGTTGGCCATGAAACACAGGTTGGACCTAAAGAACAATCCAGATCAATGACTTGGACTGAATTGGGCCGTCCAAGTGAACTAATGCAACTAGGAGTACTATAACTTATAAACAAAATTCCGATTAAAAGGGAGTATTTGCAAGTGCATGCAGAGTCCGATATAGCACATACATACATACACAGACAGGTGACATACATACCTTCAATCGGGTCTGTGGTTGGAGTTTGAGCAGACCTCTCAACCAAATACAAGAGATGTATACACCCAAAGCAAAAGGCAAGTAATATATAAGATGGGGATTTTGGTATCAACTTCATCTTTCAATCAATAGCTCTTTCTGCACCAGATGGCTGCGAGATGGGAAGTGAGCCCAAATGCTTGTCCCTTTTTTATATTGGTTTTTGCAGAGAGAGAGAGAGAGAGAGAGAGAGAGCGCGCGCGTGGGGAGATTGCCTTGCTTTTTCCTTGTTGAATGAGTTTCATTTTCCCTCCGTCGCGACTAAGGTCTAGCGTATGTCGCCACTCATCGATGCCAACGTGTTTAGATAATAGCAATGATCAGTACCGTCCATGTTCTAGAATCAATTCCATACGGGCCACTAACGTAAAATCATTCTGAACGGATGGTCTTGATAATCACCATCTTAGAGAAATTTATAACAAGGAAAGTAAGATTTTCAATGGCTTGCATTCAACCGTAAAAATCATAAGATAGGATCACTACAGAAGAGTAATTGTGATAAAATATCTTACCTGCATGAAAATGGACGGTTCAAATCATCGGACCATATCAGAAGGTGGGCCTCAGTTGGTGGGGCCCACCGCAATGTATGTGTCTTATCCACGCCGTCCATCTGGTTTGCCAGATCGTTTTCGGCCCTGGATCCAGAATTGAAGTATATACAAAGATCAAGCGGACCACACCACAGGAAAGAGTGGGAATTGAACGCCTACAGTTGAAAACTTCTCTGACCCACCGGAACTTTTGGATCTACCTGAAATTTGTGTCTTCCCATCATCCATGTTTGTGTGACTTTATGAACAGGTTGGTTGATGGCAAATAAACATGACCGTGAGCCATAGGAAGGCTTCAAGGTCGATGTTATTATTCCACTCTTCCCTGTGTTGTAGCCCACTTTAGCTTTCGTATATTCAATTTTGGGCTCATGCCTTACACTGAGGTAATAAATCGGATGGAAGGCATGGATAAGACACATGCATCACGGCACTCAGTTACCGCGTTCCTGGGGATCTTACATTGGAACCGGGAAAACCTCAATATCACTCGATAGGAGACGTGGAAGGATTGTGTATCAATCGGGTCCACCTGTATTCATGTACGGGATGGATGTCTCATTTTTTTTAAAATAATATCTATGAGACAATCCTATCCATTACTTTTCTACAGTTTATTCTATTGAAATTTTAACCGTTGAATTTTATTTGTCATAAACGAGATGGTTGAAATTGTGAAATTGACATGAACGTGGATTGCGTCCGACTCGCCCCCATCTCCAGCTGGGAACGGGTAGCTGCTTCAAAGTGGCCACCGTGATGTATGCTTTTATCCACACCGTCCATCCATTTTTTCATGGCATTTTATGAGATAGGACTATAAGTTAAGCAGATCCAAGGCTCAAGTGGGCCACACTACAGGAAGCAACAGTGATAATGATTCTCACCGTTGAAACATTCTTATTACCCACCGTGCTGTTTATTTGCCATCCAACCCATTCATAAGGTTACGTATACCTGGATGAAGAGAAAACACAAATATCAGCTCCGTCCAAAACTTGATGTTACAGCGGGGCGGCCCTTACCATGGGTTACTGCAGGGCCTACCTTGATGTAAGTATTATGTATCCACTCCGTCCATCAATTTTTCCAGATCATTTTAGGGGATTATACCAAAAAGAAAGCATATCCAATCACCAGGTGGACCATAACATAGGAAACAGTGGTGATTGACCATTAATGGGCCACAGAAGTTTTAGATGAAGCTGATGTTTGTTTTTTACCTTCATCCAAGCTCATGTGACCTTATCAACAGATTGGATGGTAAATAAACACTACAGAAACATGAAGGTGAGTCCTAAGAAGTTTTTAATGGTAGGATGGTCAATCACCACTGTTTCTATGATATGGTCCACCTTATAATTGTCTCTGCTTCATTTTTGGGATAATTCCCTAAGATAATCTGGAAAAACGGATGGATGGAGTAGATACATAATACATACACCAAGGTGGGCCTCATGGTAGCCCCCAGGTAAGGGCCGCACCATCTTTGGTGAGCCCGGGGTTTCACATAATCCACTCTCCTAAGTGTCAAACACTTCCCTGCATGTAAAACAGGACCTTATACCTTATAAAACATCTAAGTGTCAAGGGAGCACCTTATACCTTATTGGAGGCCACCTTTGATGTGAATTGTTACCATTATGCCAAGAGACGAGAATAAGACCGCAAAGAGGATGAACAGGAAAAGTAAACAGTCGAAAGGCAGATGCAACCATGCCAACTACTAGCAACTGGTCTGGAAGGCTCCTATCACGAGACTAGGTCACTGACACGATGTGAAGTCTGATGAAAGCATTCCTCCCCAATCCTTTGAATCTTCTTTAGGAGAAAGACGCCCAACCTGCCCCTCCCATCTAATATACATTATTAATCTTTATCCCTCCATGCGCTTTCCTTCAAACAGTTGCTGATGATTACTATAAGCAGCTTTATATGTTACATTAAATTGAGTCCTTACTCATGACTCAATAGTAGACTCACAAAAACTTCAACATGAGGTTAGGGTGGGGTTTTAAGTAACTATTATGGTAAAATCCTACTGAAAAAAAGAAAAAAGAAAAGAAAAGAAAGATAAGGATGTTCACATGCATGTCCATAGATCATAAGGTTGATGTCCATCTAAGAGCATAAATCTAAATGTGTACCAAGTTGGCACAAGCGGCTAACTTCTTGTGTCTTGCCTGCTAGGCTAGCCGGAAGATACCTAAAGCATTTCAACAGCAAGTCTCAGGTTTGATATGCAAAGGACTAACCCCACTGGGGTGGGTGCATCGTGTGACTAACTGTGTGCGTGCGTTGTGCAGCTAATAGGGTGGTGGCCTTGCATGACTAAAAAAATAATAATAATAATTAAAAAAAAAACATGTGGTCAACTTCTTATTGGTTTTACATGCTTGACTAACTGTTCCACGTCAACAAAGACTCAATAGTCCAGCACATGAGCCGGACTCACCAGATATTTCAGGCCAAGGTGATGGTCATGGTGGGACCCACCTGACAATGGCACAGAATTCGTTAGCACATGCCGGGTTGGCACATCAATTCATTCCTCATTGAATTTTCTAACAACGCCTGTTCAAAAACACTTAAAACTACTGCATGGGCAAGTGCATAGTTGTCCACAAACTAAATATACGCTAAATAAATGAAAATAATATCTCAAATAGCAACTACCAAACTGCCATATGTCTAAATATATGTATCCATATATGATCGAATGGTTGTATATACATAAAAATAAAGTTATGCATGTACATAGACGTTGAAAACGATCATCATCACCATCCATCTCCAATAATCTGGTGCAACTTTGGTGGACTGTACGTAGTGGCACTTAGGTAGTTCCTTAACGTGCTTCCATTTGATGATGATAACAGTTCGCTGCGATCAGTTAGGATTCTGATTGCATACTATTCTGGTCCATCCCGAGCTCAACATGGGCGGGAGCTGAGTGGCCTCCATGATGTATGGGTTTTATCCACACTACTGTCCATCTATTTTCTTTAGTTTATAAGCTCAAAAAATATGCAGATCCAAAGCTTAAGTGGACCACACAGTGAGGATTAGAGGGCCATAAAAGTTTTGGATCAAGCTGATATTTGTGTTTTCCCTTAGTTCAAGTCCATGTGAAGGGTTGGATGGAAAATAAACATCACAGTGGGCTCTATATATGCAAGTTTCAACAATGGGCAATATTTGTGTTTTCCCGATCTTAATCCAGGTCTATGTGAACTTATGGACAGGTTGGATGGAAAATAAACGTCACGGTGGGCCCTATGTAGGTTTCAACAATGGGTGTCATTATCGCCATTGCTTCCTGTGGTGTGGTCCACTTGTTAAGCCTTAGATCTGCCTATTTTTGGGCTTATATCCTAAGATGATGTGGCAAAATTCATGGATGGTGTGGATAATAGTCATACATCACAGTGGCCATTGAGAGTCCCTTCCCTTGCTAAGCTTGAGAGAGGTGGGGAATGTATCCAATCCACGTCCCAGTAACTACGCCAATCCATCCTCCTGAAGTAGCATCGCATATGAAGCTGCTCATGTCATTGGATGTTTCCCAGCAGCAAGCCCACCACTTGTGACATGGGTGGACCTAACAACAGCAATGCGAATCATTCAAGCTGCTTCTCCATTGTTGAATTTATGATGTAGAACGGGTCGCTGATTATTTCATGGCCCAGATGGCGCAAAAGAAGACCGGTTGGGGTTGAAAGTGATCCGGACCGTCAGGACCGTAAATCGGGCGTATCTTACAATCCGGAATGAGTTGCGGGACGTATAATATATCAATTTGGGGTAGCTCGAGCTACTTTAGCCAACCAACCCTGCTATGCCGGGTTGCCCAGGCCGGAATTGCGAGATTCGACTTTATCAACGGTCATTAGGCTAGTTTATTTTCAATTTTACTATTTATAGTAAGTTTTAATTCGATCATAACTTTGCATCTGTAGGATTTTGGAGTTAGTGCCCAACATGAAAAGGGCTTAGAATATTTAGTAGAACAATGTGGTTGAGGCCGTTTGGTAACTTTCTATTTTTGGCCGAAAACCAAGAGTTCTAGTAGGATTGAACGACTTCTATAAATAGTAAGTTTACTATTTATAGTAAGTTGCGTTTTCTAGGAGTTTAAGTTGGACTTGGAGTCTGATACTTTACCTAGGGTTTAGTTTCCTATTTATATGCATTGTAATTCCGTTATTAGCCATTCAATTATCAATAAATCAATTATTCAGAATTTATTTCCTTTTATTTTTTCTTTTATTTTCTTCTCGTGGATTCGAGAACACTAGGTTAGGGAGACGGTGATCGACCTACCACGTCCTCGTGTCAATTTAGATAGTGTGGAATCCACCAGTTCTAATGCACAGTTGTTTTCACGAAGATGCCAAGCTCTCCAAGATTATAGAATGGCATTGGATGAGATGAACTAAACTATATTTCAACGAAAGTTTAAAAAATAAAATAAAGAAAATGAGAAATGACATTGATGTAGGGAGTACGTGGTGAGGTTGATTATTGTCTTCCTCATTGGTAGTTCTCAAATCCACGAGAAGAAATAAAGAGATAAAAGGAAAATAATTCCGAAGAAATTATAAAATAATTGATTGAATACATAAAATGTCTCCACAATCCTTTAAATAATAAACTAAACCCTAAAAAGGAGTATTAGACTCCAACTACAACTAAAACTCTTAGATAAACAAAAACTCTAAAAAGAAGGAAACAAGCTAAAATTTGAAATTACTAAAACACAATATGTTTTTCTAAAATTTCGTTTTTCTGTTGTAACTCTGCGTTTTTTTATGAAACGAATGTACATGACCTATAAACGAAATTTTAGATGGAATCCATATGCTGCGTGTCCCGTAACTTCTCCCAGATGAAAAGTTATGGCCGATTTATGGTCCGCCTTCTTTTAGTTCATCCATGCGAAAATTGACAATTTTTGTTGAACTTTTCTTGATCATTTGCAGCCCACATGTGATAGAAAGATGCTTGATCCACGCCCTTTATTAAGAGGTTCTTGTCCTACGTTAGACATGTGGGTCACTTCTGCAAATGCTCCACAATCCAAAATCTAGATGATATAGCCCAAAAATTAGGCTAGACTACTCATCAAGTGGACCAGATATGTATGTTGATTATAACCTATTGGTTATTATTTTGAATTTTTCTCCATTCAACTGTTTATCTTTTGGACCATGGAAAAATCAAATCCTACTTTTAAAATATTGTCAAATCAAAGCGTTTCTAACGCTAGTCATGTCACCACTCACCATCGAAGTTATGACGCAAGGAGGACGTGGTAGGTCGATCACTGTCTCCCCACCTGATAGATACACCTGATAGATACCTTAAATGCACAAGGTGTTCTCGAGATCACGAGAAAATAAAAATGAAATAATTTCTAAAAAATTCATAATAATTGATTGAATAATTATAAAATCATTTATGCAATGCTTTAAATAATAAACTAAACCTTAAAAAGAACTATTAGACTCCAACTACAACTAAAACTTCTAAATAAACAAAAACTAAACAAACAAAAATTCGGAATTACTAAAAATAGCAGGTTTTTCCTAAAATCTTATTTTTCTGCTGTAAGCGTGCGTTTTCTGGAGAAACGGACGAACACAATCCACTTTGGTGGTTCTGTTAACCCCAAAATGAAATTTCAGTAGGAATCTATATGTTGTGCATCCCGTAACTTCTCCCGAATCAAAAGTTATGGCCGATTTATGGTCTGCCTTTTTTTTTGTCCATCCATACGAAAATTGATGATTTTTGTTTGACTTTCCTTAATCTTTTGTGGTCCATGTGTAGGGCTGTACATTGAGCCGAGTCGAGTCGAGGTGGGCCAAGCTTGGCTTGACTCGTCTGTGCTCTCCTCGAGTTCGAGCTCGAGCTTGAGCTTACCCTCGAGCTTACCATTGGAGCTTGCCTTGTTTGCTAAAACTTTTGAGGTGAGCTTGAGGTGAGCTAGTGAATCGAGTCGAGGCGAGCTTACCTCGAGTCAAGTGGAGCTTGCCCCCACCTTAGTTTATTATATTTTTTACTACAAAATACAAATTAAAAGTCAACAACATTAAGTTCAAGAAGTCACACATATATTAGGGGAGAATAGTATTTCTACAGGTGGGACCCCACCATTAAAACGACCTAGCTCTGATCGGTTTTTTCTTTGGCCAAGTCACACATGCATTGAATGCAGACCACTAGTAATATTTTATGATCCATAACTAATACAGTACATGCATAACTCACCACGTGAATCGACTGCCCTAATTATTGTGCGGACCGTCTTCATGATGAGGCCCAACTGATTCATGGATCAGATGCACCACCTCCCTCGTAAAATTGCAATCAATAGCTGCATATGGTGTTTGGTCTAACCATAGCCCTTGTTTTGTAGATATGTATGGTGTGTGGTCTCACCGTAGCACCTGTGTTTGTGTAGCGTGTAAAACACACAACCACTGTGTGCTTACCATGTTTTGTACTTGAAATTACTCAATCCATTAGATATGCTCAATAAGGAATGTTCTTACCTGAACAAAATAGTAAAATTAAGAAACCCCCCAACATGTTAGGGTTTTATATGTCCTAAGCTTGGACCCCAATGTGTGTGTAGGAGAGGGGGGAGAGAGAACCAAGAAATAAGAAGATTATGTTTTTTTTTTTTTAAAACAAATACCTATATGAAACGAGTCGAGCTCGAGCTCGAGCTTGAATCGAGTCGAGCTCGAGCTCGAGCCGAGTCGAGCTTGAATCGAGTCGAGTCAAGTCGAGTGACCCAATGGTTAAACTTGACTCGATTTCTGACTCGAGCTCCTAAATGAAGCTTGGCTTGACTTGTGCTACTGAGTCGAGTCGAGTCGAAGCGAGCTTTTTCGAGTCGAGTTGATCGAGTTTCTCGAGCTGACTTGGCTCACGAGCAGCCCTATCCATGTGTGATAGGAATATGCTTGATCCATGCCCTTCATTAGAGAGTTCTTATCCTACATCAAGTTAGCATAAGTATGTTATATACCACATTTAAAATAGCAAAATCACCATCACTCATTTAAACCCTAATCCCTCTCATCTCACTTTCACCCTCTCGCCATCTTGCTTGTCTCACCCTCTCGTCCCTCTCTCCTCTTTGTCCTCTCTGTGCGGTGCGGCTGTCTATCCTCCTTGTGGTTGGTGTGGCTATGCAACTGTTTCTTCTCTCCTACTGACAAGTCTGTGCGACAGTGCAACTATCTCTCATTCTCTTCCCTCAGTGCAGATAGTGCCTATTCAAAATGGCCGGGCCCATTGACATCCCTAAGGTTTGGCTACTGTTTGTGTACCGCGGATGCTTACAACTGTTTGTGTATCTGCTATTCCCTGCCATCTGATACACGGAATGCTTGGGTGTATATACTATTCACCAACTTTTAAGATCTGATTATGGTAAAGGCAGATAGTGACTGCGCATACATCCCCGAACACCAAGCATTTGGTGGACCCCACTCAGCACTGCTCGACCATGATCAGAGGCGATAAAAAGTAGATACATGGAAAGCCCAGTATATATATTCTTTGAACCATTTTTCTTAAATATCTTGCATAGAGTACAAAAAGCCAAAAAAATGGCAAGAAATCTCACATGGGTTTTCACTTGTTTGGCACACAAAAAAAAAAAAAAAAAACCCAGAAATGGAACTTCTATTGAATGATGAAATAATATTTCCATGGAAGAGGGTATTCGTAAAGGGGCGCGAATTATGTGTTACCTGGGGAACAACTTTGTGGGTGTTACCCCTACCGTATGGCCCGCATGGATGATATTTTGTATATCCACGCCGTTCATCCTTTTCTAAAGCCCATTTTAGAATGAGGTTCCAAAAATTATACAGATCTAAATCTCAAGTGGACCATACCACTAGAAACAATGTAATTGAGTGCTCCACCATTAAAAATTTCAAAGAGCCCATAGTAAGGTTTTGGTAATGTTTATTTTCAATCAAAGCTCTTGATAATGTCAATAAATCTTGATGAAGGGAAAATATAAATATAAGATTGATCCAAAACTTGTGTGGTCCACAAAACGTTTTTAATGGTTATTCATCACTGTTTCTATTGTTATGGTCCACTTGAGATTTAGATCTTCTTAGGGTTTTGGATGACATAGTAAAATGATATGAAGAAACAGACACACGGTGTGGATATATAAAAAATACATCAAGATGTGCCCCACACAGTTATGGTAACGCCCACTAAGCTCTTCCCAAAATAACACCTAATTGGTGATCTTCGTAAAGGATATACATACATGCATGCATCCATCAATACGCAACCATGACCAAAGGTGATGCTGAACCCAATTCTCTTTCGTTGGTGAAGGTGATGGACGCGGATTAGCTACTGACAGGCTGAGTAGCTATCTAGCTACTGAAGTGACGTCACCAACTTCGGCAGCCCCAACATGATGTATGTGTTGTATCCAGCCCGTCCATCCATTTGGAGAGATCATTTTAGGGCATGAACTAAAGAATGATTTAGAGACAAAGCTTAGGTGGACCCCACCAAAAAAAACAGTGGGGATTGATCTCCTACCATTAAAAACTTCTTGGCACCACAGAAGTTTCCGATCAAGCTGATATTTGTGTTTTCCCTTCTTCCATGTCTGTGTGAATTTATGAACTGGTTGATCTCAAATAAACGTCACGGTGGGCTTTAGAAAGGTTTCTACGGTGGCGTCACTATCCCCACTGTTTTTTTTTTTTTGGTGGGGTTCACTTAAGCTTTGGATCTATATCATTCTTTAGCTCATGCCCTAAAATGATCTCTCCAAATTGATGAACGGGATAGATACAATACATACATCATGGTGGGGCCCACCGAAGTTGGTGACGTCACTTCAGTAGCGAGATAGGTTGGCTGCGACCCCGCAACTAGCTATGTGGGTGAGACCCTGAACGTAGGGCCCACCTGGATGTATTAGTTATATATCCATGCTGTCCATCTGTTTTTTCATATTATTTTTGGACATTGTCCAAAAAATGAAGCAGATGTAAATTTTAGGTGGACCACACCACAGAAAATAGTGCTCATTGAATGCCTACCATTAAAAACCTTCTGGCATCCACCGTTATGTTTATTGAACATCCAATCTGTTGATAAGGTCATGAAAATGAAAAATAAATATTAGATTTATATAAAAGTTTTGTGGCCCACAGAAGGTTTTTAATGGTCAATAAATACTGTTTCTTTTGATGTGATTCACATGAAATTTTCATCTGCTCCATTGTTGGTACCATGGCCTAAAATTATCAGGAAAAGAAGATTAACGGCATGGATGTGCATTTCATACACAAGGTGGGCTCCTACGGTCAGGATCCCACCAACGTCGCTGGTTCCGGGTCTCACCCAAGTCGAGCCCTTTCCACTGACTATTCCAAATCCCTAAAATCATACCTCTCTCTTTCTTCGAGAACCTTAATAATAAAAAAATAATAATAAAAAAATAAAAGTAAAAAAAAATCTTAAAATATCACACGAGTTTCTATTATTTTGCAAAATGCCAACCAAACCTTCAATTACAAATAAATAAATACATTACTCCAGTGCTCTCAGAAGATTATAAGTTAGAGTGCTCCTAATTGTATCGGTCCATTTTCACAGTTCCATCGATTAATCTGAACTGTCTATTATGTCTAGAACACATTTCATGGACTTAGAATTCAAAAATCACACTGGTACAATGATCTAATCCATACTTGACTTGACCTTACTTTATGTAGCCATCTTTTTTCCAATCTATGAATGGCATGACTATGATTCGCTAAAAAGGTTATTCTTTAGTATTATAAGCAGTCCATGATGCGTTGTAACAAATAGATGGATCAGATTGTCGATTGTACTATTTTAGTGCAAGCAATCTTGACTGTTCATATTAAAACCTGTTGATGGTGCCATGAAACATAGGTTACGACCTAATGAGCAATGAGAAATTTTCCTCTGTAAACCCCAGTTTTGATCGACCACTCAAAATAGACCTCTCAAAACTTTACGTTCCCATTCTAATCTTCAACTTACAGATGTATTTTTTCGGACAGAAATATGCTTGTGCGTTCAACGATAGTGCTCGTTGAAACTCTTTGAATGCATAAGGGCATTTTCGTTCGAAAAAACACTGACGTTTAGAATTGGAAAGTAAAGTTTTGGGAGGTCTATTTTGCCCAGTGGGTCAAAACAGAGGTTTCTGGATGAAAATTTCGCAATTAACAATCCAGATCAACGGATTATTGGACTGAATTGGACTGTCCAAGTGGACTAATGCAACTAGGAGCATTGTAATTTATATTTCCTAGAGAGCAGCAGCACAGCAGGGATTGAACTCCCACTATTTAAAACTTCTTATGAATGGCAAAAGGTTTTTTATCAATCTAATCTTTGTGTTTATCCTTCATTCATCCCTATAACTTTATTAACAGTTTTGATGGCAAATAAACACCAAGGTGGTTCCTAGGAAGGTTTCAACAATGAATTTAGTATCTCTACTGCTTCCTGGGGTGCCGTACACTTGAGCATTGGACCTACCTGGATGCATTAAGCATTTAATGTGTCCAGCGGGGTAGGACACAATCAGCTTCATTTGGTAAGCGTATTGCATACTAACGCCAGCCCACACGGGCAGACCTGTTTGAGGGCCTCCTATGATGTATCTATTTATCCATGCCGTGGATTTCTCACAAACATCACGGTGGGCCCACCTAGATTCCCACCTCAGGAACTTCCTGCCAAAGGCTATCCAGGAAATCCGCGTCCGGGTCAACTAAGGCCTTTGTTGAAAAGTCGTGTGATTGGACGATCTTAGCCATTGGAACAGTTGTCATCTAGGTGGCCCATTCGAGACATCCTTTCATGGACGTACGCCTGTCTTCTTTTTGCGAATTTTGCTCGGTATCCAGCACCTGACACCTGGCAAGTGAGTAATCCGGCCCTTCCAACTAATGGGTCGTCTTGATGGCTTGGCCTTGATTGAAAATGGACCAGAATCCTCTGCAACATCTGTTTTAAGCACCCTAGTGCTGTGGGTCATCCATCATGTAGGTCCACCATCAATGTTAATTTCCCATTATGTGGCCCACCTTCAATGCCCATTACCCATCATGTAGAGCCCACCTTTGTTATTGTTTGTCCATCGCCTGGGACCCACCTTTGATGACGGAGGGCCACCTTCGATAAGGATTGTCACCATTATGCCAAGAGATGAGAATAAGACTGGAAAAGTAAAAGCTCAAAGGGAGGGGGAACCATTCCAGCTACCAGCGAGTGGTTTAGAAGGCCTCCTAACACCGGACTTGACTAAGATGATGTGAAGTCCATTAATGAGAGCATGCCACCGCTATCCCTTGAAACTTCCAAAGGAAGACTAAGACACTCAGCCTACTCTTCTCGTCTCATGATGTTAGGGCTTGTTCGAATTTATGGAATGCACTATAATGAGGTATGATCAATTGTAAATAAGTAATGATAACCAATATCATGTTAATCCAAAGTAAAGCCGGATGCCATGTCAATTCCTATCTATGGGTTTGATTTTTAGATATGCTTGTAATATACTTGCTTAAATAGACCCATGTGGATATAATACACCTAATATGTGCTATATCCACACCGTTCATCCATTTTGCAATGTCGTTTTATGGCATGACTCTAAATATCAGCTTCATCCAACACTTCAGTGGGCCATATGAGCTTTTTAATGGTAGAAGTTGAATCCCATCTGCTTCTGTAATGTGGTCACTTTCCATTTTGGATGGGGCTCATTTTTATTCCATTTGCATAAAATGTTGTCGCAAAATGAATGGACGATGTAGATATAACACATACATCATGGTGGAGCCCACGAAACTATGACAAGCCCCCATTTGGGTGTGGATCTTCTTCCCAAATGGTGTGAGTGCATGTGTCAAAAAAATGTTTAATTATTTTTTACCACAAGGTATCCAAACAAGCCCTAAAAGTTCCAGTATTTTGAAGACAAGGGTGTTCGCATGCATGTCCATGGACCACAAGGTTGATTTCCATCTAAGTACATAAATTCAAACGTGTCCCAAGTTAGCACGAGTGGCCAACTGTAATGGTACGAAAAATCGAGTATTTGGGTACACCCGACTTGACGAGTGTTACTTAATAAAATGCGTATTTAGGAATGCCACATGTGAGAAAAGCACCCACGTGTGTCCTCAATCAGTTTTACATTCATTCCATACTCAGATAATCAGAGTAGTGCATTTTAACTAGCGGATCAAAGCAAGGCGGAGATAACTAAATTCAGAAATAAAGGCTAACACCTAAAATGGTACAATTCAATCGTAGTGTAAGCCTATATGAGAATTATACAAATCGCAATAAATGAAAAAGGAAGGAAAATACTGTACCAAATGGACGATGCTATAAGCTACAAGAGCGCTCTGAATGCACCACCATCCGGTTCTATACCGGAATCATCTGCATATGTCAAATGGAAGGCGTCAAACGCCAACATAGTGAAGAAATATTCCTAAGATTATGCTCAGGATATTTTAGATATGAGCAAGTTTACATTAAATGTATATATATCTATATGTATTACTCATAAGCTGGTTATTTCTAACGCACAAATACTAAGCAAATTACACATGTTATGCACGTAAGAAAGCATAAACAATGAAGAAACAAAACAATACATTTTCTAAACGAGTTGATTAAATGCATGTATGTTATGATTTCGCACACAATGCATGTCCCGGGCAAGCCTTGGCCCGACCAACTGGTATCAGAATCCACAGTTCACCTGTCTAGCAGGTCGTAAGTCGTGACTAAGTACACAGCCCGGATGACACAGAGAAATGACATGAGGTGCTCAAGGTAGCGATGGCGCCACATCAAGCAACCAGGCTACACGAGTCCCCCTCAAATGCAATGTCATGTATGCATGATTAATTAAAGTATTTATTAATCCAATTCATTCAGCAAATTGGTGAAGCTAGAATACCAACATCGTATCGTAAAGTCTAACTGGGATTATCTGGCTCCCTGCGATGCGTCACCAATCATTGCCAGTAACCCCTCGATCAAAGGTTGAGTTATGCTACCATGAAAGCTTGATTCGACCGTGACTCGTCAGCCACGCCCAAATCAAAGCAAAAGGGCTCATCACCCACATATCAAATACAGTTAATCAATTCATAGGTGCGGGCTAATCAATCAAAACTAAACCAATACATGCCCGAGTTGTTCGAACAGTGCACAGGCACGCTAACATCGGCCAGGGTCACATTTGTCACAAGGGCTATTCGAACAACGGTCTGTCACCTCTGTCAATGCTCACTGGTCACTACGGGGAGGCTCATCACCCCAGCGTAGGCCGACAGCTCAGACACGGCGTCCCATACTACCATGCCTGGCTCATGAGACTTGGAGATCGTATCGCAATACGGTTTTAAATGGACTATGCATTGGTAATGTCGGTATTCTAAATTCAATAGAGTGTGATTCAATCAATCAAACATAATAATGATTAACTCTGAATGGACCCTATTCAGTCGACCTAAGTGGACCGCGACCAACCGATAGTGGTCCCTATCTGTCGATCGTGTTCCGTCTAGTTGATTGAATAGGCTCGTAACTGCCAATCGAATGATAGGTAGTACATTAGTCAAACGGTTGTCAGAGCTTAATCCAGACAGCCATAAATTTACTACAATAGAGCACATCAATAGCACAAATATAGAAAACATTATCACCCAATTTATTAAAGCACCTGGCCTGACTGACTAGCCCGACCAATCCAAAGGATTCGGATGACATAGCCCGGATGACACAGGGCGTCACAAACCAACAAAAGCACAAATGAAATATAATATCATGTTTCTCATATTACTCAAGCAATTCATTGAGCATGTTTTCACCCAACTATAACCGAGGCATTTCATCAAGCATGTTATCATCTAAAACAACAATATAGGCATTTCATCAAACATATTATATACACATCACTAATTTACAATAAATTATAATTCAAACAATTTTAACATTTATAAAATAAATAAAATTCAATATAATTAAGCAATCATCCATTAACAATTCTTGAGAAAAGCTTGGGGTTAGATCTTCACCTTATATTCACAATTTCATGTTTTGGAGGCGGCCCGAACGCCGAAAATTGGAGAAAACCTCAAACACCTACATAGAAGTTCAAACCTACCATTAAAAATTTGGATTTAGTCTTAATTAAATGTTAAACAATTAATTAGGTTTAACTTATTTTAATTAGATGACATCTCAACCCGATTCAACAAATCGAGGCCCGGAATCGGCGCATCATTGAAATCTTAACAGAGCCTAGCTTGATAACAGCTCTCGCAAGATCATGAACTGCCCTAAACGACAGTTGAGATCCAAATCCCTAACACCCACAAACCCTAATAACAGGGTTTACGAAATTAGAAGAGCATAGAGGGTTTTCTAACCCTAACAGGTTCAAGACACAAGGAATTTGGGAGAAATCACAAAATCCTAAATCAATTAGAAGAAAAAAAATGTAAGATTCACGAAATCTAACCCTAGGTAGCTTAATCGGAAGGCATGAAGCATTTCTTACCTCCGATCGTCGACAGAAGGGATTCTGCAGAAGATAGTGCTTCGATTGAAGGGAATCGGTAAAGAACACCAATCCATCCTTCACACTTTCCCTCTTTCTCTTCTCCTCCTCCTATTTTTCTTTTTCTTTTTCTCTCCTTCTCCCTTAGGCAATTTCGGATTTGGGGGAAAGCCCCAAAGGAATTCTATTTATAGTACAGAAATTGGTGAAAATGGCCCTAATGGCCAAACATTTTGTATTATGACCCTATAGGAGGTTGTTTTCCATTATTGCGGCCCACCGGGAGGTGTATGGGATGATCTAGGCTATGGGATAGGTGAACATAGTGGTGATTTATCTATGGACAGGGTTTTCCGCATTTCGGATGCGACGATCGACGGTTATGATACATTGTTCATTTAACGGTCACCGATCATCGATCAGGGCCGCGGCTTTAGGGTTAGCTGCAAGCAAATGTTTAAGACTAGAATCCTTAATTTTGTTGGAATCTAGTGGCTCGAAATTCGTAACTTCACGTAAGTCCAAGTGGACAAAATTAACTTAAATTCTGAAAAATTTAGCGCAGAAGTACGCATCATCTGGACAATATTTTTGGAACTTTATAACTAATTAATTATTTTTATAATTTTTATATTGATTCTTTATCACGGGTACTTTCGTCCTACAAAATTTTAGCCCATTCCGATGTTTATAAAAATTAATAAAATTCTAGAAGTATACGCTATTAGAAAACCACTAATTTTCTAAACAGTTTCTAAATATTTCTAAATTAAAACTATTTATAATATTTATTTTATTTTTTATATATTTTTATATAAAATTAGACTCATCAAGCTTCAATATGGCTTTTGAATCACATCAATCGGAGTTATAACGAAGGAGATATCATTTTTTAAAGTTGACTAAAAATGCAGGATCAGAACTGCGAAATCTGGTCAACCCGGGTCCAAATCCAGTCAACCGGTTTGGGGAATCCGGTCAGCCGGCTGGGGCATCCGTTTGACCGGTTGCTGCTGTCCTATTTTCTTCTAAAACCTCAAAATTTTCTATTTTACATCATTTATTCATTTTTTGCTTCACTCCATTCGCCATCTACCTTGTCTTTTAACGATCCACGACCCACAGGGGCCCAACCTTCTCGATTGGGGCATCCAAACATCAAATTTACTACTTTTAGAGTCATGAATCCTCAACTCATTCATCTCCTAAACTTTCATTCCTCTACTTTACTTTCCCTTTCTTCATTCCACCTACCGAAGTGATCTTACCTTACGTATCCAAACGTCCGTAGACTCGAGTCCCCTCACCAAGGTACCTAAAGTTCAAGTTGCTACATTCAAAATCAATTAGAACTAGGGAGTTTGATCCTAAGGTTCCCATTTCTAAATTTAAGGCCACTCATTTTGGTCCCAACACGTGCGAATACACGCACGGACATGCATTCAAATCGAGAAATTAAAGATAATGCCCAAGCACATCTAATTTCTAAATTGGAGAAAATCCAGGGCGTTACAATCTACCCCCCTTAAAAGCAATTTCGCCCCCGAAATTGTCTAAGGTTTCTAATAGGTTCGTATCCAATGACCTGACTCGCAAATTTGACTTGTGGCAAAGAGGTTTAGAAGCATATCATTAATGGATGTCTCCCAACAGCAAGGCCACCACTCGCGCATGGGCGGGCCTAACAACAGCGACGCTGGGATGCATAGAAGAGCAATGCCAATCATTCAAGCTGCTTCTCCGTCATTGAATTTAGATAAATGTACGATCGATCAGTTCTGATGCACGGTTATTTTCATGAAGACGCCAAGCCTCCAATATTATAGAATGGCATTGGATGAGATGAACTAACCTATATTTCAATAAAAGTTTAAAAAAATAAAGAAAATGAGAAATGACATGTGGTCACTTCTGCAAATGCCCCACCATCCAAAATCTAGATGATCTAGCGCAAAAATTAGGCTAGACTGCTCATAAATTGGACCAGACTTAGAGCCGGATTGGTTGCAGAATCTAAATTCCAGAGAAAATTCAAATTTCAGTGTTAGAATCCAAAATTGCGGAACTGAATTAGAAGAACTTGCTGTTTGGTTGAAAACCTAATAATCCAGATTCTATTTAGTTGAAAATTGTGTAATCCAACCGTTGCTTACTTCATGGTCCACTTGGGCTTCGGATCCACCTAAGAACTCGACCCCTAGCCTATAGTAGTCCCTCAAGACAGATAGCCGGATTGGATGGCAAATAAACATTATAGTGGGCCCTAGGAAGTTTTTAATGGTGGACGTTCAATCAACACTGTTTTCCTATGGTGTGGTCCACTTGAGACTTAGATTTGCCTCATTTTTGTCTAATGCCCTTAATTGAGCTCTCAAAACGAATGAATTGCGTGGATATAAAATGCATATATCATAGATGTACAATGCATGCATCGATCTGACACCACCCTAGGGTTATTATCGTTAACATTGGATGATGCGCGCCGCCTCTTTTCCCTTCCAAACATGCCCTTACAACCTGTGGGTAATTATTTTGAGTTTTTTCCATTCAACTGCCTATCTTTTGGACTATCGACAAATAAAAGCCTATTTTTTAAAATATTGTCAAATTAAAGTGTAACCTTTCAAACGTTAGAAATATTCCCACTCACCATCTAGTAAGCATAAGTATGTTATACCACATATTTAAAATAGCAAAATCTATAGTCTCCATTCTCTAATTGCTCTTTAATTAGCTTGTATTTCAAAGCCATTTAGTAAAGTTTACAAGATGTCCAACACAAATAAGTGCCTGCGGTAAAGATGGGGCTACATGCAGGCTGTAGGTGATGAGTTCTGTATCATTAAATCAAGCCTGTGCAGAGTTTGTTTATTTGTTGGGTCAGAAGTAGACCCAAGTTTGCAGGCCCAAAAGTAATATCCAAGCCCAGCCCACAATCGGATGGGCCTGCTCAAATCGAAACTCTTATATGCCCAAAAGACCACCTTGAGCAATGGGTGCACTTAGCCTCGGCTCAGTTGGTGAATGAGTTGAGCCTCGGACAAGTTGACCCAATGGATTGACCTAGCCTCGTAAATTTCAACCTAGTCTAATTTATCTTTAGCAAAATTTACATATGTGCGCCTTTTAAGTGTATTGGATTGTGTAAGGCTCTTAGGATGAATCAATTCATTGCCAATCCTTAGCACAAGGCTTTATAGGGGTTTTAACAGATGAGCCTGGGGTTGGCTTGATTTTGAACTGTTCTGGCCGGGCCTGATGAGCCAGGCATATTCAAAACGGCTGGGCCCATTGACATCCCTAAGGCTTGGCTTCTGGTGATAAGAAATACTCGACCCAACAAACATTCTGTGCCTTGTTCCAATGTGATACTCAAATTGCAGGAAAACAAAACAACAGAAAAACTATACATGGAAACAATATCCATATAGCAATAAACATGCTTCTAGACGAGACATCTCAACGGTTGGATGGGTTGTAAGTGAATTATTGTGTCGCCTATAGGAAGTTTTCAACGGTAAACCGTTATCCCCGCTGTCTTTTGTGGTGTGGTCCACTTGAGCTTTGGGTATGCTTCAATTTAGGCTCATTCCTTCAAATGATATGCAAATGCTGATGGACGGAGTGGATAAAACACATACATCAGGTGGGCCCCATAGAGTCTTCTCACCCCGATGGAGGGTGGTGGGCTCCTCACTGCACAATCTGCCTCCTAAAACTCATAAATTCCGGTGGAGTATGTGCGTGTTCGGGGTGACAGCTTGGTAGCGACTCCCACATAGATGTATGTGCTGTATATTTTCCTTATATTTTTCCAACTGATTTCAGGATATATGATAACCCCCCCCCCCCCCCCCCCCCCCCCCCCCCCCAAAAAAAAAAAGGAGCATATACCTACCTTTTGGTGCAATGATGGAAAAAAGCCTGTTTTTAAAATAATGTCATTCATTCACCTAAAATTTAAAACATTACTCATCTATAAGCTTACCATCTCCGACTGTTATCTACACTATATTGTATTTTTAAAATGATCCCATTGCCCTAATTGAAAACTAAATATATTGCTGTTGAAATTGCCTAGCGTCATCATAGACGTTACTTGGGTTAGAGGTAAGAGTGGAGTCTCCACTCGTGGTTCCTACCATTATTTATGGGTTTAATCCATACTATTCATCTATTTTGCAAGCTCGTTTTAGGGTCAACGCCCGAAAATCAGCTGGGTTTAATCCATACTATTCATCTATTTTGCAAGCTCATTTTAGGGTCAACGCCCGAAAATCAGCTAGATCTAGATCTCAAGTGGGCCATACTGCAGGGAACAATAACTGCTATTGAAATCTTCATTGGCCCACCGTGATGTTTCTATGCCACTAAACCAACCTAATATAACTCTCTTTAGCCCCAAAATGGGCTGGCCAATATGATGGATGGATTGGATCATCCACTAGTGGGCCCCACTTGTTGATATATTAAAAATAATATTAAAAAAACAAGTCATGGACGCAGGAGGTCACCAGCATCCAAGGACGATGGACGTTGAAGGGCCCACTCATGAGACCTACCATGATGTTTGTGTCTAATCCACGCCGTCCATCCTTTTTTCCAGATTGTTTTAGGCCATAAGCCAAATCTAAATCGGATCTAGATTGTAGGTGGGCCACACCATAGAAAACAATGGAGATAGTGACGTCTGCCAATGAAACTTTCCTATAGCCCACCATGATGTTTATTTGCTATCCAACATGGGTAAGGTAACACGGTAAGGTAACATGATGTTTATTTGCTGTCCAACATGACCTGTACCTTGGCCATGTGTGGCCAAGATGGAGGGAAATACAATTATTACCTTGATCTAGCTTCTTGGGGACCACACGTGTGGACCCACTGCATGGCAGCGTGCCTCGGCATGATGACTAGTAGGGGGCCTGCTCGTGGGGCCCACTTTGAGGAATGTGGTTAATCCACACCATCCCTCCAATTTTTAGATCATTTTAAGCCATGGGCCCAAAATCAAATATGATCAAAATCTCAAGTGGACCACCACCATCGCAGAAATAATGAGGACAATGATGCCTACTGTTGAAGCCTTCTTGAGGCTCACTATAATGTTTGTTTGCCATCCAGGTGGGCTCCACAGTCAGGGTACGACCCACTTCGCCCATGGGTTTCAAATGTACATCGATGCATCGTACATTTCATGGGTTACTATGGGAAAATAACGCCAATCAACTACTCTAAGCATAAGATGAATGACCCATTGAATGAACAATTTGAGATCGGTTACAAAAGGTGAGGTTCAACCAATAATTTGAGCCATTCATTTGTTGGGGCTTACTATGGATGAATTATATTTCCAAAGAATCACTTGTACCAAATCCTTCTAAACATCCCATCCATGGCTTGGAAAATGGATAGCTATGATAAATAATTTCAACTTACAAATCGATCAGATGATCCAATCGCCTATATCTTTTCATCGTAAACCATGGAATGTTTGTGATCAAATATATTGTTCAGATCCATTGGTTGATATCTGTGGGGCCACTGTGATATATCTGCTTGATCACCACCATCCATCCATTTCTAGAGATTATTTCAGGGCTAGTCACAAAAAATGAGCAGAGCCATATTTGTGGGGCCCCACTATGATATATCTGCTGAACAACACCGTCCATTCATTTTCTGAGATTATTTTAGGGCGTCGGCAATAGGCAAAAAAGGACATTGTTCATAATATCAAGTGGACCACTATAAAAAAAAAAGGTGGGTAAAATGATGCCAAACATTGAAACTTAAGAAAATGGATAATATACTACCAAAAAAATGACTTTTCCCGACGGCCCCGCCTTTTTTCCGACGGTTTAAAACCGTCGGCGAATGTCTATCGGCCGTCGGGAAAAACTACCCAAAAAATACCTTGCCTGACGGTCCAGCCCTTTTTTCCGACGGCTTTTAGCCGTCGGAATCTCCAACGGTCTGAAACCGTCGGAAAACGAAAATATGCTTATTTTCATAATTTAATGAAACGAACCCACCCTGTTATCCTTACATTGGGGCCCACCTACATGATTTAATGTATATCCATGCCGCCCATCAATTTTAAAAACTCATTTTAGAGTTTTACCCCAAAGAAGGAGGCAGGTCGAAAGCTCAAGTGGACCACACCATATGGAGCCATGTCCAAGTCGTCAATTGTTGATTTTAGTGTTGCTCACTTGGACCTTCAATCTGCCTCATTTTTGGATCATGCCCTAAAATGATATGTAAAAAGGGTTGGATAGCATGGATGAATCACATACAACACCATGGACCCCATGATCCCCTGTTTGGATCGTCTGTTTCTAGTACCCCAATCATCACTCGAATTGGGGTGTGAATTAGCTTGGTGTTACCCATATATGCATGTAACAGATTAGTGGGTGTTACCCCTACCATGGGGCCCACATTGATTTTTTTTATATATCCACACCGTCCATCCGTTTTCTTTAGACCATTTTAAGATGTGATGGCCAAAATTTATAGAGAGATTAATCTCAAGTGGATCAGTACCACATGAAATGTTGATTCGAGTGCCTCACCATTAAAATTTCCAAAGGCTGGCCTATTATAACGTTTCCTTGATGTTTATTTGTAATCCAACCTAGTGATAAATGTCAAAAAGATCTGTATGAAGGAAAATTAGAAAGATAATATTGATCCAAAGCTTTTGTGGCCCACAACAATGTTTTAAATGGTGATTCATCACTCTTTCTAGTGGTATGGTCCACCTGAGATTTGGATCTTCTTATAATTTTGGATCGATTCCTAAAATGAGATGAAAAAATAGATGGATGGAATGGATATACAGACACTACCAAAAAAATGAGCAAAGGCTGCGGACTATGGTGATCGTTTGCTATGGATTTATTCCTTAGCTAACTTACTACGGATTTAATCCGTCGTTCATAACTATTATCCTCACCAAGCCATGGCTACCAATGACGGTCCCATAAGGGGCTCTATGGGCTGCAACACAATGTGTGTGTTTTATCTAAGCCGTCCATCCATTTTGACAACTCATTTTAGGGCATAAGCCCAAAAAGGAGGTAGATCAAAGGCTCAAGTGGACCACACCGCAGGAAACAGTGGGGATAAGTTCCTACCATTGATGCTATGTTGTTCAATTGGGCGTTCGATCTGCCTCGTTTTTTGGGATTATGTCCTAAAAGTAGGTCGTAAGATGGATGGACGGCGTGGATAAAGCACATGCATCACGGTGGGCCCCACAGAGAGCCTGACAGGACCGCTTGTCTCTAGCGTCGTCCAGCGAAAAAAAGACCCCGCGCCCAAACAAAAGCTCCCGCCCCCGAAAACAGAATACCCTAATTTTTTTTGTCTTTCCCACACACTCGCAATCACACCTGACCTCTCTCTCTCTCTCTCTCTCTCTCTCGTCTCTTCACGGCCTCCACCCACCCCACCCGACCTCTCTCTCTCTGTCTCTCCCCTCGGCTGCCCTGCCGTGCCACGCCAGTCCCCCCAAACTCTCTCTCTCCCCCCGGCTGCCCTGCTGGGCCGCGCCAGTCCCCCCAAACTGCCTCTCTCTCTCTCTCTCCTCTCTCTCTCTCTCTCTCTCTCTCTCTCTCCTGTCGGGCACATGCAATCCCCCCCTCCCCCCCGAATCACTCATCATCGTCCAATACATCAACGAGGCATGGAAGGGGAAATCGCCAGTGTTGATGCCCGCAGATCCTTACGAGTGCGCGAATTTGAGGTTTTCGGTTGGTTCATTCATAGGTGTTTGACGAATTGCTTGGCCGATTTACGATGTTGTGGGAATGAGTAGTAGTTGACATTTGCAGGAGTAGGCTGATTGTGAAATCTGTATCAAATTTTGCTCAGGTTGGTTAATTAATACGATGCACAGCAGCTGTTCAGCAAAATTCCTGAACTATGGGGTCTGTCTTAAATTGGGCACATGATGTGACGGTACATGATCCAAACCATTCATTCAGCACATACTATTACATTTTCTGCCCTAAATCAAGTAGGGCATCTGGTAATTGTTAGGAGTCTTGGCACTTATGAATATAGAAGGTTGTGCTTTTGTAGCATACAACACTAAGAAAATTGCTCTATTTGATTACAGGGTGTGATGGTACTGGTGAACCCAATGCAGAACTGCAGGTTAGATTGGGTTGTATTGCTTCAAATCATGCTTGGCTCAATTGCCTGTTGCACTATCTGTCCCATTTGTTTTTATTCCTGAACTGTATCATTGTTTTTGGAATGGGTTGATGAAGGAGCAAACTGTCCTTACCGTGAAGGCCTGGGCTATACCATCTGTGATGTATGTGAAGGTAAAGCGGCAATCCAGACATGCATAACTGTAAACCATACAAGACTGTAGACCTACATCTCTCTCATTATACATGATATATATTACAACATTTTTCCTCTGTAATATAAAGTTGTAAAATTTCAACAAGAGATGGAGGATTTTTTTTTCATGATAATGATGTTGATGAGGTATATGCCTATATATATGAATCACTGTCAGATGCTAGTAGATGATGTAGATGGTTTTTTGGCTGAGGAATCCATCACTGTTGCCTAGTGTCAAGCAAACCTTTGAATGAGTTGAATGGAGCTATGTTTGTTGTGTGCAAGTGGGCTGATTCATTCTAGCACAATACATGTCTCTATTTTCCTAGTGAATATTTGTATCCAAACGACAGCAACAATCCAAAGTGCAAACATGTCTTGGAGGGTGGTATTGCTTATAATTTGTTCTGCTTTTAGTAACTAGTTTGAATTTTGGACCTCATGAATATGAGTGTTTTGTAAAGGTGATTGCTTTGTCGCATTTCAGTTTGGCTCAGTGTCATGTCATAACTCATGAGTAATGACAAAAAAAAAAAAAAAATGAGTTATGAATCTAATCTTGAATTACCCTTCTATTTTTTGTTTAGATTGAATTACCCAATGGTCCTACATCAACTATCGACACATGAAAAATTGCTTTCATCCATTCCCGAGTTTACCTGCTTTGGAAAGCTTTTCGAGGTTCTCTTGATTGATGCTCTCTTGAAGAAAATAAATGCATGTTGTTGATTTACATGTAGTAACTGTTGACCTTTGTGCCTCTTTGTTTTTCCGTCGGTGTTTTTACATTTATTTTCAGTCTTCAGCTCCAGTGGAGCTCACAAAAGCTGAAACTGAGTATGCAGTCAATGTTGTCAAGAAAATTTATGATGGACATGTTATGTTCTGGTACAACTGTACTAACACCATTTCTGAGCAACTACTGGAAAATGTAAGTGATTATTTTGGAAAGCAACTTTCCTTACTTTTTTTCCCCAGAAATTCATATTTATTACCTTTTCTTTTACATTTACATACTTCCAGGTTACTATTTTTGTGGATGCTTCTGAAGCAGAGGAATTTTCAGAAGTTGCTTGCAAGCCTTTGAGAAGTCTACCTTATGATTCACCTTGATAGATTTTTGTAGCTTTGGGAAAGCCAAAAGGTGTTCTTGCTATTGGAAAATTCTCAAACATGCTAAAGTTCATTGTAAAGGAGGTATCATTGCTCCACTTTGCTATTTGGGCATGCTTGTGCATCATGATTTGGAACTGTGATCCACTTTGTAAAGGAGGTAACTGTGCTTCACTTTGCTATCATGGGCATGTCCATGAGACATGGGCCATTTATTGATTGGGCTTATGTGATTATGTCTTGGCCCAAAGTTCAAGCCTGTCCGCTCATCAGATACAAGTGGATGTTCTAAATTGTTGGGCTAAGGTGGCTGCTGCCTAATGGAGTGGCTTAAATCCCACACAAATGTTCAATGTTGGCAAGTGTGCAGGGTATTTTTGAAGAATGTAACTGTTGGTACTAGATGATGCAGGGTATTTTTGTGAGTGGAGTTTCTTACTGGCTACATATACGGTGTATAGAGAAGAAAGGTCCAAGTCTTTGTGGTCGTGTTTTCACCACTCTGTGCCCATAACAGCTATACTCTCAGCCTCAAACAATGTATTTGAGATGAAAGCTCTATAGGGAATCAATTATAGACATAAAAATTTCTTAGGCAGGTGAATTTCAATTTGAAGAGGTGAGTGCTAAGGTACTTGCTTGCATTTTAAGGTGCTAGACTGTAGTCTAACTGGACAATTATTTTCAGAGGCATAAAAGGGCACCTACATGTTCAAACTGAAAACCTAAACATGCTGTACAATCCCTCAGCCCGAGAAATGCATAATCCCTCAATTATTTATTTGTTGTTGTACTCTCTTTCCACTGAACAAGCCTTTATTAAAGTAATGCATCTATCTTTCCATTGTTTGATTGAATAATTGATTTTGAGCTCTTGAGAGCACCATTTTCTATTGTTGCATGCATTTTATTCAGTCTGTTGTTGCAAAGATAAGCTCAGGACAAGAAACATCAACTCTTCTTGTTTTGTATGTTCTAAACAGCATTTTGAGGCACCAAAAGTTGGTATGCTAGCAAGGTGCTTGTGCATGCCCCTTGTATCAATTCGTGTCGGAAAATTTATCAAGCAAGGGAGACTCCACTCTTTTATGCCCAACAGCTACAAGGTAATGCAATAATTTGATTGCAAATTCTCTCCTAAATCTTGGGAATGATTGACACATGATTGATCATAAATATAAGTACTCTTGGATAGGATAAAGCTATAATATTGAAGATAACGTGAGGATTGATCACTTAGTGTTCCTTAAAGGCAATTGGAGTAAGCTGAAGCTATTTCATCTATCTTCCAGTCAGCTGTATGGAGGAATCCCAGTGTCTATTGGAAATATTACCTCACTTGTGGATATTGAATTGTTATTCAATAATAATAACAGGTAGCATTCCAAGAGCCATATTGACTAAGCTTATCAATTTAGAGAGGCTGGTAATGATCGGATACCATATGCATGCAGCCATTCCTGATTGGTTAGATGAGCTCAAAAATCTTAAACACCTTGCTCTGGACTATTGCGTGCTGATAGGCCCAATCCCTGCAACTCTTGGAGGTTTTTCTTTCTTGGAAGAATTATTTCTCCGTGGGAATCAGTTGAATGGGAATATCCTTGCAGCTCTTGGAGGATTGTCTTTCTTAGAAGATTTAGATCTCAAGGGGAATCACTTGAATGGGACTATATAAATTGTCAAACTTTATGACTATAATTTTTCCTCAAATCAAATGGAGCTTAAGCCCTTTTTTAACTCCGCTAATGCATATCTCCTTACATTGCAGGTCCCAAGTTCAGATAAAGGAGTAGGTAAAAGGGCGCCATGTATGGGTATAGTTGAATTTTTAATTAATTCTCAGTAATCTTTTATATTTTAACTTGAATTTTTTGTTAAGACACAATTTTGTGTATGTAGCAGGGAGTTTCCCTTTGATTGGCAATAGGAAGGGTAATATTGAGCTATCTAAAGCAAGCGTTCTTTATTGTGTTGCTCCTGCCATGGGTCATAATCAGGTACGATTTGAAGTCATCACCATTTTCAATTCTTCATTTGGACCATTTGAGCAGATTTGGAATGCCAACAATGCAGGTGAATTCTGCCCAATCGCCATCTGATTTTGTTGGTGCTTTGTGGAAGAATTCCCAAATACCAGACGTTAGGCACTATCTATTGTCTTTGTATCTTTGTCATATTGATTCCACAAGACAAACATAAGCTAATGGAAGTTATTCAAATGTGTCCCCAACTGAAGGCACGTAAACTTTGTATGCAACGTGATGTGAACTCGTCCTCCACTTTTCCAAAATATTCTCACAAATTTGGTCCATGCATTTTGCACATCATCCTTCATGTCCTAATGTTGATGAGTGTAAGGAGGTTCAATCATCTTGAGTCAATTTACCGGTATCCCCTGCTCATCTCTGCTGCATTTGTTGCTCTGTACAATTTACTTGCTCTAAATGAGGATTTTACATGGGATGGTGACTTGATTGAATACAAACCAATATACAGTTACATTTAAATCTGTGTTTATATTTCTCAGTTCTATGTATGTAACTTGAGAAAATTGCATAGACATATGTGTTGGGTGTTACATATTGAAAGCAGTTTGGGGCCACAAATCTGTCCAAAAGGATAGTGCATTTGTACCACAAAATCTATCCAAATATGGACAGCATTATGGACCACGGATCTGTCCAGTTTGGACAACATGAATGGCCCAAAATATCTAACTGTTTGATTACAGGAAATGGTGGCCCTCTAATCTATCCGTTTTGACAACAGATTGGACCCTAGGCTAGCCAAGTTGGATAGTGATTTGTGAGTCCCTAAGCTGCGTTGGTCACCGAAATTTGGATCACAAAAATCTGCCCTGTGGACATAATGTTTAGGACTCAAAATGGTCCCAAATCTGTCTAGTGTTTGGGGCCCAGACCTGTCCATGAATTGGACAACGTTTGGGGCCTCGACCTGTCCATGAATTGGACAACGTTTGGGGTCAAAATGATCCCCTTTTTGGGAACCCAAAGCTGTCCGAAAATGGACAGTGTGTGGGAACAAAAAAATGTGCAATATGTGGGTCTAATTCTGTCTAAATTTTGGACAGTGTGTGGGACTTAATTATGGCCACCGGTTGGGCCATCTTTGACCCTCAAATCAGCCTAGCTAGACCATGTTTTGGGCCCACAGAACTGTCTAAGTTGGGTCACGTTTTGAGCACACCAATCTGCCTAAAAATCTGCCTGATTTAGACTTTTCATTGCCGCTGTTTTGTTTGGTGTAGCCCACGCCTGATTTTTAGAATCATGTCCAGTCTTTTAAAACAGATGGACAGAGTGGATTTATTAGGACGTCTCTGTGGCCCTACACAACCCCCAGCCAAATGCACATCTCTAGCTGACTGTGCCAGCTTCACAGGCAATTCAGCCCCTAGCCAAACGTTTGTGTGATCTAACCCGTTTTTAAGGTGGGCACCACGGTGAATGTACCCTCCCCGAAAATTAAGGCTGGTTTGCATTTCACGAAGCTCACATGTGCATAAACAACAAGGCAGTTGCAAGAGGAAACCCAATGGTCCAAATCCACAAAGACTGGAGGTGATGTCTACAATCCAATGTAATTTCTTTTCCTATAAAATTCCATAACTACAATCCAATGTAATTTCTTTTCCTATAGCAATCATGTATTAAAGACACTTGGTATGATAGATACCCACATTATGGGTTTGAGACTGCAATAACTTGCTGGTTTATGCTTCACATAGGTTGTGATTGAACCTGCAGCCTTTTCAATAATCCAAAGTTATTTGCAGGATGGACATGGAAGAGTCTGTTTGGATGCAAAAGTCACAGCTCGATTTCTTTTTGTGGACAAGATGTAAAAATTGTGCCAATGCATGTGGCCCCAGATGTCTTTCGAAGAGAACTTTGGAAGAGCAAGAGTCTGCAGCCAATCAGGGAATCCTGAATTAGTTCAACAGGCTATTGGCAGTTGGTAAGTTCAATAGTTTCCGTAGCAGTCATAATGAGGGTCTGAGCTCCAAATTATACTTATATTACTTGCAAGTTTAACATGATAGTTTTGGACGTTGCTAATTAGAAAATATTCAAATTTTATCTTGATTAGTTTTGGACATTGCTCTTTTTGGACATGCTGTAGGAAAAGCAAGTTGATGTGATTTCGAATAATGATGAAAGTTGTGATTCAATTCGCTTGTGATGTTTTGATGATGTCCAAGCTATCCACCATCATTTTTACCTTTGGTAAGTTCTTTATATGGCGGCTGAATCATTTTTTCATGGCCCATATCTCTACTATAAAATGATCCTTGACCTCTGGTGGACATGATCAGCTACAACTAATGATCCACATGTAATGGGGATCAAGACGGCTAGGATCATCTGATAGCAAGGATATTGGGGTCATCTTTTACCCCCACAATGAGGCCCGTCATATGAATGCTTTGGGGAGGTGATGCCCACATGAGTACATATGACAGTTTGTTGGGCTGGGCAGATTTCAGCAGAAAGTTGTATTTCCTCGTCTTATATATGGATGATAGGCTTGGTGTGCGCTGTTGCTTAGGATTTCTTTGAGAGATCCATTGTGAAAATCACCATCTTAAATGTGTGTGTGTGTGTGTGTGTGTGTGTGTGTGTGTGTGTGTGTGTGTCGGGAGGTCCATTCTGGGATTTTTCTAACCACAATATGTGCAGTCTGCCGCAAGCAGTACATCGTATGTACTTGATGCATATTCTGTTTCACGAAATGATGGGTGTTTTCCATTTTCATTCTAGGATGAGAAGAACGGAGTTTTATCTTTTCTTTTCTCACATCCTACTAGCTTTTTCTGGTAATATGTCTGCAATTCTGTGAATTTTATAATTTTGATGAAATGTCTAGATGTTGTACGTCTACCACTTGTATTGATTTTAGAGTTGTATGATACTCAGGCTGCATATGATGCTTTGAAGAATATGTGCAGTCTACCCCATGACAATTAAAACTTAGACTCGGATCATGGTCATTTAAGTTCACAAGAATAAGATAACATCAAGTGATCGATACCACTATCAAAGGTAGGTGGTTGCTCGAATGCCTGATCAATGGCACTATTTAAGCTTCTATGATTGAACTTTTGTGTTATCACCTGCCACTTGCAGACTTGAGATATGACGTACATGTGCAAGATACATGTCAGGTTTTGGGCTGCCTTTATATTACTGTCAGTTGGAACCTGTTTTTGGATCTTTCTTGGTGGAACTTCCTTTAGTCACTGTTTAACAGCAGCGTTTAGGTCTATGACATCTTTTCAAGAGAAGTTATGCTCATCCAAAGCTACTGCTGCCTTAAATGAGGATTACTTTTCTGTTGAAGTAACTTCAAGTTTTGCAGTAATCTTTTTTTTTTTTTTTTCAATTCTGAATGTCTCCAGGTATTTGGAGTGGTAGGCAAGAATCTCGACCCAATTAGCAGTAACTTCAAGTTCAGTAAATTCTTTTAGTAACTACCAAGTTTTTTTCTTTCATTTTTTTATGGAGAACATATAAAATGCTTAGACCCAATCAACAGAAAAAAAGACCCAATTAGTAGTTTTTGTTCAGACCAGCATTCCATACATGTAGGTGGTCTCCCTTGTCAGCGCTCTAGTCTGTTTGTTCAGACCAGCATTTTGCTTTTTTCCACGGGAAATTGGAGATGACTAGAGTGCCCTGATTTCCTCGTCACAGGAAAAGTTTTTGACAAAGAGCACAGGTGACATTGCAGCATTTCAATTTCATGACTAGTTCCAGATGCTTGTCTGTGATGGACTAATGTATGATAAATGTCTTTTGATATATCTCTAGTATTCTAAATCTTTTGATAAATGTCTCGCATTATAACATGCTAATTAGTTTAGTAGCTAGATACAATTCCTGATGGCAATTGAATGATTATCAGAAGACCCAAAACTCGACCGTTACATATACACCATGTTCATTTCATACATGAGATGAATCAAGAAAAAATTGTATATGCATGCATGCCTACATCTCTTGTTCATTCACGCAAACACCATTTACATTTCACACGAGATGAATCAAGCAAAATTTGTATATGCATGCATGCCTACATCGCTTATCCATTCACACATACACCATGTACATTTCATATATGAGATGAATCAAGGATGCGTGATTGTGGTAGTAATACCTGTAGTTGCATTCTGCTAAACTGATGCTTGTGAAGAATCGTTTGTAGAAACTCGAATTCAGGTCAATCTATAGCTTCTACACATGGTGCAATCCTTGCTTTAGTGGCTTCAGTACTATCAGTCCCTTATGACATACCCAGGTATGTTCAGTACTATCAGTCCCTTATGACATGCCCAAGTATGTTATGCATTTACGAAGCCTGGTAGCTAGATGCGGTTATGTTTGTATATTTAAATGTAACACCGAATATATTACATAAGCACCAATTCTAATTCTATCACATTGCAACTCATGTGAATTGAATGTTTGGATTGTCCAATAGTAAATTGATCTAAACAACACTTGGTCCAGTTGACTCTTCATGGGCCATCATACCAGTCTCCAATTGAATGTCCCAACCACCTTTTCTTTTCCTTTCCTTTTTGACATTGAAAGCTGATCATACACACAGCAGACAGTTATGCAATCTAGACTGTTCATTAATGTGGAGTCATGGACTTGCTTGAAATTTAAGTATTTATGGATAGGTTCTTAGATAAATGCCCTTGTTAAGATCGCTTCATGCATGGTATCCAACCTAGACTTTGGAATCTTTTAATCTCAACTTTTCTATGCTTTGATGGTTTTGCAGGAAAATGGTGGGCACACAGAGGGCCTTGGTTCGTCAAAATGGAACTTATATGGAACTCAAGGGTTTTAGCTTCTTTGTGAATTTTTCTTCCTTCTAATGAGAACTCTCCATTGTATGTATATTGATTGAACTTGGGGATGTATTAGGAACGAGTCTTCTCACATTTATATTGACTGGACCGGGGATGTATTTTGAGTTTCCCTTTAAAAAACATTCATGACTTTAATGAATGTTGGATTGATTTCTTTCGTTTGGCAGTTCTTTATTTGCATTAACTTAGATGGGTCGATCTATCAGGGCATGTACCAGAAATGGCTAGATATGCCGTTATTATTAAAAAAATTGAAAGACACTAGCTACGGATATAGTCCGCAGCCCTTAAAATTAGTCCGTAAGACAAAATGCTACGGACCGGATTTCTATAGCGACGGCTATTGTCCATAGCTTTACAATTATAGCTACGAATATAAGCCGTAGCTCTAGCTTAAAAGGCAATAGCTACGGCATCAATGGCTACGGACTGGCTAGGGCCTGCTACGAATTATATTCGTAGCTATATGGCTATAGCTATGGATTATATTCGTAGCCTTTGCCCCATTTTTTTTGTAGTGAGAAAAAAATCAAGGTAGGCCGCACACAGTAAAGGTACACTACAACAAATTAGACTTTTTGCCGCAACTTTTTTAGCGACGAGTCAAATTTCGTCACAAAAAGTCAACTTTTTACGACAAGTTAGAAAGTCGTCGCAAACAATCGACTATTTGCGACGAGTTAAAAACTCAGCACAAAGAAGTCAACTTTTTTGCGACGAACTACAATTATCATCGCAAACTTGTCGCAAATACTTTCACACGAATTTTTTAAAGGACTTTTGCGGCGAGTTTTAAATGTCGTCGCAAAAAGCTACTTTTTTGCGATGAATTGGGTAATAGCAAAAAGTAATTTTTTTGCTAGCTACGACACAAAGGTTGTCGCAAAAAGTAGCTTTTTGCAATGACTTGTTAAACTTGTTACAAAAACATCAATTTAAACTATTTGCGACGAATATAGTTTCATCATAAAAATGTATTATTTGCAACATGATTTCAAATTGTCGCCAACAGTCAACTTTTTTGCGACGAACTCCAACTGTCGTCGTAAAAACTTCTCTCGCGAATTTTTTTCGCGGGGGCGGGAATGAATTTTAGCGACGAGATTCAAATGTCGTCGCAAAAAAATTACTTTTTTCAACGAATTAGGTGTCGTGGCAAAAATTGATTTTTTGCCACGACACAAGTCGTTACAAAAAGTGTCTTTTAGTGACAACTTGTTATACTCGTCACAAAACACCAATTTAGGCTATTTGCGACGAATATGGTTTCATCGTAAAAAAGTAGACTATTTGCGACGAAATTTTAAAATGTCGCCAATAGTCTTTTTTTACGACAAGCACCAACTATCGTCACAAAAACTTCTTGAGCGAATTTTTTCGCGGGGGTGGGAAGGATTTTTAGCGACGAGTTTCAAACGTCGTCGCAAAAAATTTGCGACGAATTAAGTGTCGTCGCAAAAAGTAATTTTTTGCCACGATAAAAGTGGTCGACAAAAGTGTCTTTTAGCGACGACTTATTATACTCGTCGCTAAAAATCTGCTTTTAGCGATGACTTATTATACTCGTTGCAAAAACATTAATTTAAACTATTTTGAAAAAAATAACATTTTCAAAAATAAAATGAGCGCTTTGAAGAAAAATTGATATGTTTAAAAAAATTGAGATTTTTAAAAAGAAACTGTGATTTTGTATTTTGAAAAAAAATTGAGAAGTTTGATAAAACAACAAGATTTTAGAAAAAAAAAATTTAGTTTTAAAAAAACCAACATTTTGAAAAAAAAAAAAAAAGAAGGAGAAGTTTGAGCCGCAACTTGCCGACCTCATGAAAACTCAAAAAATGTGTAGTAATTGAGTGTCTCACCATTAACAATTTCAAATGGCCCATTCTAAGGTTTTAGTAATGTTTATTTGCAATCCAACTTGTTGATAATGTTAACAAGATTTGGATGAAGAAAATTTAGAAAGATCAGATTTATCCAAAACTTTTGTGGCCTGCAAAAGTTTTTTTTTTTTTAATGGTTATTCATCATTGTTTCTATTGATATGGCCCACCTGTGATTTATATTTGCATAATTTTTTGGATCACTTCCTAAAATGAGATTTGAAAACATATGGATGGTTTGGATATATATAAAATACATCAAGGTGGGCCCTACATTGTGAAACTTTTCGATTTCATTCCCAATCTCATACACGGGTGAGCTTCATTCCTGTTTTTTTTTTCAACATGTTGGTGGCTTGTCGACTGTACATGTGATAAGAGCCTAGCCCTGGTTCGGCTTAGCCTGACCCTAGTCTAAGCCTCTCTAAGAGCCATCCAAGTCCAGATCCAAGCCGCTCGAGCTAACCTACGCGACACCTCCATCCATCTAGTCATTTATATATCAGCATCGTCTCATTCATACATACCAATAGTGCAACACTCTTTATTCTTTCAATCCCTTTGCTCATTCATACATACCTGCGACTTGCTGATCTAGTCGGAACCTGCACATAAAAAACTCTTACTGATCATACCCATATTCATGCATTATTACATTATGTATTTCTTGTAGATTGTTCGAGGATCGATCTTAACCTTTAAAGATTAGTCAAATTCAGTAAAGTAAAGACCATACGTTTGTATGGGCAGAGTGGGTGCCTAACACCTTCTCACCCAGTAATCGTGGTCCCTTACCTTGAATATCTAACCGTAGATCAGTGAGACATTTAGATGAAGGTATCTCTCCCCTTCTCTAACGTTTCTACAGGGTCTAGCCAACTGTAGATTCGAAGTAACTGGCTAGTGGCGACTCCAATCAATCAAACATCAAACCATCAATCCCGAAAGCCCTCGAAAGAGGCAAACCGGTGAAAGGCCACGATTCCGCACTCTCCCGAGAGGGAAAAGTGTGGGTATAACGTTCACAAAGACAAAGTGTCGTCGACCATCTGATCAACCTCCAATCATTTATCGAATGGTGAAAACCACCGTAGATCACTTCATCAAGTCCTCAATCGAGTGTGAAATGAGCCCAAAATTTAAGCATACCCGAAGATCGAAAATGAAGCCCAATTTAAGCAGATCCACACTAGAGTTGGAGAAAATCTGACATGGAATGCTTTGTCAAAGAGCTCCTTCTATGGTGTGGTCCACTTGAGGGTTAGATCTGCCTCATATTTGGCCTCATGTTTACGCTGCCAGCAGCCAAGTAGCTATTGACAGAGCTCTGCTTGGATGGATTATCGTCCAGGCGAGGTAAGATTGGGTTAAGACTAGAGTTGTACACGAGCCGAGTTAACTCGGTCGGCTTGCTCGACTCGGTTTGACAATGAGTTCAAACCGAGTTGAGCAAATTTTTTTTTCAACTCGTAAGATTTTTGAGCCAAGCTCGGACTGACCCTAGCTCGATTCTGCTCGACTCGAAACTTGGTTCATGTTGACTCGGAGCACCAAGCACCGAGCACTAGCCACATGGCTAGTGGTAGCGTCAACCTCTTTATTGGTTTAGATTGAAAAGTAAATGATCTTAGATTTTTATATTAAATTTCACTCAGATCTACTAGCAAGATATGGCTCATGATCAACCTTGTCTACCTAATATCTTTTCATCCGAAACCTGGGGGTGAATGACCAGTCAAATCAAAGATATTGATGGGTAGGATAGTAAACTGGATCAAATTTCTATATTAGGCTAATATTTTAAGTCAAAATTGAATTGCAACTCTCTAACCTCATGAAAACTAAAAAAATGTGCAGTCATTGGGTGCCTCACCGTTAAAAATTCCAAATGATCCATTCTAAGGTTTTAATAATGTTTTTTTCTTTTTTCTTTTTTTGCAATACAACCTATTGTTAATGTCAATAAGGAAGCGGATTGGCTGGTGTACCTACACCAGCGACGGTGCAGGTGTGGGTACGTGGTGACTGCAGACAACAGCGTGAGTTAAGGTTTGGTGGACCCCACAATGATGTATTTAGTATATCCACACTGTCCATCCATTTGGCGAGATTATTTTAGGCCATCGTACCCAAAATAAGTCATATCCAAAGCTCAAGTGGACCACACCACAAAAGGAAGTTGGGACAATGATTCTCACCGTTAAAACATCTCTACGGCCCACCATGATGTTTATTTTCCATCCAAACTGTTCATAAGGTCACACTGACCTGGATGAAGGGTAGAAACAAATATCAGATTGATATAAAACTTCTGTGACCCCCCAAGAAGGTTTCAATGATATACGTTCACTCTCCACCGCTTTCTGCAATGTGGTCCACTTGCAGAAATGAATAGACCATTTTGGATATAACACACCTTAAAATGATCTCATAAAATGAACAGACCGTTTGATAAAGCCTCAAAACGATCTCGTATACACCAGCCAAGTTGCTGGTGTACGGTACACCACGCAATCCGCTTCCGGTCAATAAGATCTGGATGGAGTAAACCACATACATCACGGTGGGCCAACAGAGCCCGACCGTCCGTCTCTAGTTCAGTGGGGTAGAGCCGCGTGCCCAAAAAATTGGGGCCGCGCCTAATCCCGCCAACAGCCCTCTCCCTCCCACGCCAAAAAAACCTCTCCCTCCACCGCGACTCTCCCTCTCCTTCTCTCCCACTCTCTCAATCTCGCTGTGAAAATAGGGGGTTTCTTTCCCAAATCCAGATTTGTTCTTCAGGTCCAAGCGAGAATGGAAGTGGCAGTCTTGAAATTTCTCAAGATCTTGACTTCTCCAGCTCCGGCTGTAACAGATCTCTCCCTGGTTTGAGCATTCCTTAACCTCTTTCCCATCCCCTCTCAATTAACCTCTTTCCCATTCCCTCTCAATCTTAAAACTACATATTTGAGTATTTTAACAGATTGGATGGTTTCTGATGGTGAAATGGAGGCGTTTTGATAAGTTCTGTTTTGCAGTCCTTTTCCATTCTCTTTCCAAATGCTCGGATGTCTGTAATGCATGCAAGATGTTCGATGGAATGACTGAGAAAGACGTCATTCCATGGAATGCGATGTTGTCCGGCCACTGTCAAAATGATGAGGATTTTGCATGCAGGTTCTGTTTTTTTTACTTCAGATCTCTTGTTTTCTACTTATTCATAAAAATAACCATGCAAGTTTTGTTTCTTTATTTCTATTTGATTATTTAATAAACAGAATGCATATGTTCTTTCATTAAATTTTTGCCAATTTGGTTCTTTGGTTTGTGCATGTTTGACTGAGATTTGCATTGGTAGCTAAGATGGAAGAATAACGGATTTAAAAAAAATCTGCATATTAGTTGTTTGAAGAAATGCTTCAACTAAGAACCTTTTTTGTATGAAACCATGCTTGCAGTCCTCTGGTTCTACACACGCAAGTTGCTATATGATTGGATAAAACCATTGTATAATTTATCTAGTTGACCCTTCTTTGGTAAATCATTGTATAAATGTACATTGATTTTGACAATTGTAATCATTTGATATGTGACTTTTTCTTGTTAAATGTAGTTTGTCCAAACCAGGGTCCATTTCGGATGGAGCATTGCTTGAACCATTACACGGATTGAATGATCCTACCATCCATCCCATTGGCTAGGCATTACACTGTGGTCCTTTTTCATATTGTCTAGTAAAATGCCATGAAATGGTGAGTTTGGTTAGAACCACTACTAATAAGGACAGATGTACCTTTCCATTCTTGGTTGTTTATGGCTTGTTTACGGCTTGTTTACATTAACCTATAGAGGTATGTTCATGAACACCTCTATGGATGGTAATGTTTTGACCACCATGCTCGCACATGCTAATCTGTGTCATGTATGTATACAACATACTTGTCTTTCTTTACACACTAAAAAAAAGGATTTGGACATATAAACCCCAATTGCTTGGTCCATTGCTATAAAAACGCCCTTACTAATATTTCCAATTAATCATCTATCTTTTATGCCATTTGCCATATAGTCAGTCTACCATACAAGCATATACAAACCATTTACTGCATTTTATAAAACCCTTTGGTTCCTGAGCTATGCACGTATGTTGTCAAAAAACTCTTTACTTTGCATATATAGAGACAAGGAACCTACAACAACTAATATAGGCTCCACTACTAACATGTGCACTAGTGCATCACACAATTTCTTACTATTTTTCTTACTAAGTTGGATTTGTGCAGGGAAAGAATATTTCAATCAACTATAGAAACCATTCACTTGTGGGCCCATTAGGTTGCTTGTGATCCTAAAGAATTGATTTGATCAGACCATCCTAGGTTCTCATTCATGGCTTAGAAAATGAGAAATGGAGATGGAGCTGATGGTGATTGGCCAGACTGCTCAGCATTTTAACCATCTAACTTAATCATTCATGATGAGCAGGCAGCCCTAAAATGGCACTCGAATCTTCATTTACACGTCCAATTTTAGTTCTGCTACATTTATCATCACAATACCATAGCCCATAGCCACAGGACCTCCTGTCCATGACTGCCTGCCTGATCTTTTTGCCCCCACACACTCGCACAGTTGCAGGTAGGTGTAGCTACACTAACTTTTCCGAAAGGAATAGAAATGCATTTCTTGCAGAAATAGAAGAAAATGAGAATGCTTAAACTCTCATGTTAAAGCCTAAGGCATGTTGTGATAGCCAATACTCTATACTTCTCTCTTTCTTTACAGAGAGATAATAAGACCCTTCTTTATGTGTTTTCAGTTTCTGGATCTTTTTAGATTTGCATCTTTCTTTAGAATTCTCTTGTATTCTGATTGATAATACTTGCAGGTAATTAACAATACTCACCTTGATATGAGGTCATACCGACCTAATTCTATTAGTTTGTTTGATGGATTTTCTAAGACTATTACATGATGTAGGCCATGGGCCTTTCAGCCACCTCTTTGAACGCGAGTTTCTTCCACAGGTTTTTACAGGATCCAAATTGTGATTCTCATCTTCTTCAGGGGAATGCAGATTACTGCTATGAAGTCCCACTTGGATTAGAATACCAAGTAACCTTAACTGGGACAACATTTTGAATACCAATAATCCAGCTTCAACCGGTAGCCACAAAACTCTGATCTACTTCTGCAACCATAGAGGTCTCCTCAAAATAACATCTACCCAGAGAAGAGTACTTTCACAAAAAGGTATAAAACAACTACCCTGAATTGGGATCCCACAATACACTTGTTTCTAACCAGATTCACTAGCTTCTTCTTTTTCTTTTTTCTTTTTTTCTTTTTTTCAGTTTGTAAGGAACAATGATTAAATGGCTACTAATAGAATGGAGTAAGAAGTAACATTTTTCTATTCCAGTTGACAGCTCACAAGCCACAGAAGGTCTAATACACAAATACACAATGTCTTATAACCTGACAAAGAGTGAAGATTTAAACTATCAAAATGTAAGTCACCTGATGGCAATAAATTAATTACGGAACATAGACTAATATATGCATCATATAATGTTTGATCTTTTGTGCTTGTAAGTTGATATAGTTATTGCTATTTTAAAATATGATTTTCTGATTTTAGTTTTTCTTTGGAGAACTATTGCATGTGGTCATCATCTATCAAATGCTAATAAATTCTCAACTTTCAAAATCTGTTCCTTTACTACAATTATTGTGATCATTATGTGATGTTTATTTCAATCCTCTTGGCTATGATGCAGACTTGTTGAGTTTTTAGGAATTAGACTTTTATGAATTTGTCTTTGGAGATTCGGGTTATTTGAGTTTCATTTTGTATGGATTTTATCTCAGGAGATTTAGATGTTCAAGTTGCTATTTGTATGGAATTTTCGGCTACTTGAAATGCATTCTTTAAAGAATTTTGGTCTATTTCAATTACAAGTTTGTAGGGAATTCTGGGCTTTTAGAAGATTCAATTTATTTGAGTAACCAATTTTTATGAAATTGTTGCCAATTTTTTTGAAATTATGTTTTGGATTTTGATATTTTACATGGAATTTTTTGTTTTGGAGTTATTGGTTCAAGTTATTCAAACTACTACATTCTATAGAATGGGTGGTTATTTGAATTCCATTATTTGTGGAATTTGGGCTGTTTGAATTGCTACCTTTTACAGAATTCTTGGGTTTGGAAGATTTGGTTTGTGTGTATCTGTTCAGAATTTTTTGTTGTTTATTTTTAGATGCGAGCAAGCAGGGATCCATACCTGCAGCATTGTGTGGAGACGGCAGTTTTGTAGCACAGCTCCCAGAAAATGGTGGTACTTTTTCATGTGGGAACATAGTCAAGCTTGTGCACTGAAAGGCCCTCAAGGATGTCAGATTTAAAGGTACACCATCCACCTATGGCGGGCCATTTTTTGTATGTCTATAGAATCATGCATGCATGAGTACATTTATTATATTGTTCCCACAATCTGTATTAAGAAACTCAATTTCTGTGATCCAGATTATTCAATTCCATGTGGATGGAAGGTCCTCCCAGTTTTCAGTGCTGTACATCCTGACACATCTCTTCATGGAAGTGCACTTGAGTTCCATCCTTGGAGATAAGAGGTAATTACTATTAATTCAATAATGATGATGGTTATTTTGGTTTGTGGGGCCCCACTATTTCCAACCAAACATGTTGTTTAGGTGGTTGTGTGATTTCTACTATGTACAAAGCACGCTGAAGTAGATTGTATATGTCATTGTTGTGTTTTAACTGTATGTTTCAGTGGATGGAGGATGATCAGAGCTGTCCACCTGATAGGTGCTACTATCATTGATTGCTTTTTTTTTTTAACTATCACTCATAGTGGATGATCATGGCCATTGATTTAATGTTGTTAGATCTGGGCTGTTGCCTTTTCGTTTTCAGCTGCCCGTTTGGATTCCAGCAATTGGTGTTCAGGCTAAACTGTTTGCTATGAGTTCTGAACCATGGCTGATTTATGTTCATAGAAAAGATGAGCAGTTCTGGTCATCCATTTGGGGCTCCATGTGGGCTCCATCCAATGGTTCATATGGTGAGATTTAATTGATCTAGATCCACAAATTTTTTTTAGGTCATGAGTGATCTGGATCCTCCCTTTCTTAGTGGTTGATCAAATAGATAGGATCACCAAGTCAGAGTGATGCAGGAAAGTGATTGGGAATTAAAGGTGGACCAATAACATGGGCAGCGTAAATCCGTGGTTAGGCTCATTTTCATGAATGATCAAGATTGTTCATTTTAATGGGCGTTGATGGAATGGCTAGGAATGTTGTATGATGACTCTCGGAAGGAATAGGGAATTACTGGCCAGGCATATTTGGCCAGGCATAATCTGTTTGCATTCTCAAGTTTCCACATGTCTGGGTTTTTAATATGCCAATATTTTCTGCAGATTCTGGAGCCATGCCAAAGTCAAAGTAGTCTTACTTATCAGCCTCCTAGCTAACCCCTGGACTATGGGCAACCTTAAAATGAACCTGAAGTTTCTGAGGTGATATCGGTGCCTGAGGCTTGTTGTTTTCTTTTTTACTTTTGCTTCTTAATAAAATCAGTTGCTTTTTTTTAAAAAAGGTCCTATTTAAGAATCGATCCCCGAAGCCCAAGATATTACTTTTCCCCATGCCTGAATAAAATCACAATATTACTCTTCCCACAAACTTAACGGAAATGGTGGTTTTGATCCGGTTTTGGTTGATGATTTGGCACCTGCTTTAGGATATTGAGTTTGATTTCATGTGATGAATTGACAGAATAACTTGATTCTTTCAGCTGCCCCTTTTCAAAATTGTTCTTGGATTTAAAATTTTGAAAATCTATTCTCATGCATTCATATCTATAGGCCAAGATATTGATCTTGACATGCATAATTTGATTTGTACAGTCTGTCAAGGTTACCTTTGATCATGTAGCATGCGGACTACATCGCAGGTGTGGCTTGATAAAAATATCAGATTGTAGGATTTTGTACATTGTCTTCTAACAATATATACTTCAAATGGATTGGTATCTAATGCAAGGTTTGAATTTTGTAAAGGAAAAGCTTTTCAAGGTTGCAGGTCTGCCAATGGTGGAGAATTGCATGTCTGGGTATAATGGTTGCATGGATTGGTATCTGAGAATTGCATCTCCATTAGCGCTAGCACCTGCTTGGTGTAGTTCTTTTAGCTTCAGTCAACTCCAGAAAGGATAAAAATTAGCAGAGTCTGTTTGTGCTATTTGTAGGTGGTAACTTTTCAATGCAAAACACCATTTGAAATGATGTAGCTATTGCAGTAATTGTAGGTTGTTTGAATGTTCTCTAGTAATGTGTATCTCACCTTCTCAGAGTACTTTCCATGTTGATGAAATGGGTTTCTCATTTCAGGATGGGAGTTACATATATGTAGAAAAAAAAATCCGCGGTCCCGATTTTATGAAAAGAAGCCATCAGGTATGATTTGAAGTCATCACCATTTTCAATTCTTCATTTGGGCCATTTGAGCAGATTTGGAATGCCAACAATGCATGTGAATTCTGCCCAATCACCATCTGATTTTGTTGGTGCTTTGTGGAAGAATTCCCAAATAGCAGACGTTCGACACTATCTATTGTCTTAGTGTCTTTGTCATATTGATTCCACAGGACAAACATAAGCTAATGGAAGTTATTCAAATGTGTCCCCAACTGAAGGCACACCAACTTTGTCACAAATTTGGTCCATGCATTTTGCACATCATCCTTCATGTCCTAATGTTGATGAGTGCAAGGAGGTTCAAGCATCTTGAGTCAATTTACTAATATCCCCTGCTCATCTCTGTTGCATTTGTTGCTCTGTTCTCATTTACTTGCTCTAATTGAGGATTTTACATGGGATGGTGACTTGATTGAATACAAGCCAATATACGGTTATGTTTAAATCTCTGTTTATATTTCTCAGTTCTAGGTATGCAACTTGAGAAAATTGCATATACATATGTGTTAGGTGTTACATATTGACAGCAGTTTAGGGCCACAAATCTGTCCAAAAGGATAGTGCATTTGTACCACAAAATCTATCCAAATATAGACAGCATTATGGACCACGGATCTGTCCAGTTTGGACAAAGCTGCGTTGGTCACCGGAGTTTGGATCACAAAAATCTGCCTTGTGGACATAATGTTAGGACTCAAAATGGTCCCAAATCTGTCTAGTGTTTGGGGCCAGACCTGTCCATGAATTGGACAACATTTGGGGTCAAAACGATCCCCTTTTTGGGAACCCAAAGCTGTCCGAAAATGGACATGCAGTGTGTGGGAACACAAAAATGTGCAATATGTGGGTCTAATTCTGTCCAAATTTTAGACAGTGTGTGGGATTTAATTATGGCCACCGGTTGGGCCATCTTTGACCCCCAAATCAGCCTAGCTAGACCATGTTTTGGGCCCACAAAACTGTCTAAGTTGGGCCACGTTTTGAGCACACCAATCTGCCTGATTTGGACAACGAATTGCACTCAATTTTACTCATTTTGAACAGTGAGATTTGGTCTCAAAACTGTCTATAGTGGTCAGCGTTAGTGGGTCTCAAATCTGGTCAAGTATTGGTATTTTAATATATAGATGTTAGAAGAACCATATGGTATCATTTATGCATGCTGGAAGGTGATTAAATGGCAATGGAAACTGGTTTCCCCTATTGTAACAGCCCGGCATGTCTGAATTTTATGGAATCCTTTAGAACAAGTGAGAGATTTCCATGCCATTTCCAAAAGCACTTGTGACAGGTTTGTATCATTTCAAAACATCCATACACAAACAGTTGCAGCAGTGCTGGTTATAGCAGTGCTGGTCCTAGTGTTATGGAATGAATGGAGTGTTCAAATAAAGGATTGGCTGTCCCACAGACTGATTCGCAGTAGGTTTGTAAATGATGGAGCTATACAACAAACTGGTGGTCATGGCAACAGACCTGATTTGGGTCAGCCGGAACATAGCGCATTCACCAATTCGGCCTGGAATTGAGACCCCATCCAAGTCGTTTAACCATCAGGACTGTTCAATAGGTTGTCTATGTTGGGGAAGGATGCACTAAAAGTTAATAACATTGTGTGAGGCATAATTTGTTTGGTTTCTCATAAATCTGGAATAATGTAATGGTGGGTGAAATCCAAGTCATTCATCAGGTGGATTGCACTGTGTGAATACCACGGTCCAATGTATGGGTATGGTTTTTATAACACTCACTCTCATACTTGGGTATTGTGCTTAGCAACTAGAATTTTAAAAAGGCAATTGGAGAGGATTAAAAATCCTACTTTTTGAATATATATTGCTAGCTAGACAAGTTATTTATGAGTCTATGACTGACTAATCTTAGAATGAATGGGCAGTCCAGATCATCCATTGACTTATCCTTGTGTTTTGGGGGCTCTATCTTTGGATTGAATGGTCAGATCAATAAATGATCTTGACAATGATTCGGTGATAGAAATTGCAAAGAAGGTATTTTAGAATACCTTTTCTTTTTTTCTTTTTCCACAGCCTACCAGTCCAACTGAAACTTAGACCTATTTTAGGGAATTTAGAATTTCTTCCAATCAAGAAAAGAATGATGGGGTAGCACATCTTTTTAACTCTCTATTAGCTGTGCATGAGTATTTGTTGCTAGTTTTTCTTTTTGCTTCTTCCTGTTTTTTTTTTTTTTTGTTGCTAGTTTTCTTTTTGCTTTCTATGTTGCTGTTTGATTTGGGTAATGGTTGGTTGAGAAGAAATTCTTCTTTGCCTTCTTCATTTCTTTCTTTTGATATTTTGCCGTTTTAGCTTGGGCAATGAGTTTGGAAGAAAAATCGTTCACTGTTTGGTATAGGGATAGTTGTAAGATATGTGAAATTTTTTCTTTTAAGGTTATCATTATATCAAAGATAACAGTGTGAACATATGATGGTGTTTCTTCTCTAAGAAAATCTAAAATCATTCTTGCCTAAAGAAATTTGATTTTGTGTAGCCTTGGTTCACTTGTGCAGATTTGAAGTTTTGGTTTCTACATTTGCTCATGTGCAGTAACTGCACAATCTGATTTTTGTGCAATCCAATTTCTGTGCAATCTGAATTCTGTACAATCTGATTTTTGTGCATTGCCTGCTTAAGAGAGTCTTCTTGCATCAGAAATCCATGTGACCCATTCTCAACCAGTTGGACCTGCGATGGACTGAAAAAATCAGGCCATCCACTCTTGTGGTAGCCCACACATGCAGCTGGCAATCCTATTAAATTTTGGAGTCGAGGTAAGCTTGAAATCTTTTTTTTTTTCCTATCATGCTGCTTGAATTCTAATTAGATTTTCCTGGAATGTACACAGAGCATTGGTGTGTGTATGAGTTTTCTGACATGGAATATTTCACGGTATATGGAGCGGCATGATCGGTGGGACTCTCATCCAAACATTGATATTAGCCATCATCAGTCTAGTGCAATTGGGATATGGAGGTAATTTCATTTATTCTAACTAGATTGTAATATTATCACAATATAATATGCTACATTCAAATCGAATATGTGGCATAATGGTCTGCGATCCAAACCATTCATCAAGTTGGATCCATATTAATTGACTGTCATCCATAAAAAAAAAAACATGGATCATGTTGTTATCCCATCGCAGACCTTTTCATTTTCAATGCTGGATCATCTCTTCCCAGCCACCCATTTGTAGGTCACTGGTAGGGTGGTTAAGGTGGTCTGATCAGTAGCATTTTTCTCTTATGACTGATCTATGGTGGGACTTCCCATTGGTCCAGACAAACAACTATCATCCACGAATCCAATGGTTGAGATGTCCACTTCTGTGATAGGAGAATATATGTAGTCCAGTTGCAGAGAGGTCATTGGGCTGTCATCTTCTTTCTAGGAAAGTGTCTAATCCAGCGTTAGAACTATGAGAATATTTCACTTATACAATCCCATCCGAGCCATCCAAACAGTGGGCCCCACCATGAAGATGAACTGTCCAAAAATTCCTGTGCATTAATCCAAACACATTCCTGTGCATATGATGGTAATTAGCAACTTATATATGTACGAATTGTGTTTATGGTGACATGAACTGTAATTTCTGGTCATGCAACAACTTCACATCTTTCAATAACAGGGTTTTTATCAAAACATGTAGAATGGTTAAATGCGTAAATGATTAGGAGACAGACATTTGGTTCATTTTTTCTTTAATTCTACTATTACAGATGGATCACCTATTGGATAGCTTAGGTGTGTAGTGACTTTGATCTTGATAGAAAATGGGCCGCCTTTTAAATGCATCCCTGATTAGCCAACCTCAATTGTTTCCTCACCTGTATATATTGTATTTGTATATACTGATTGCTATGATGACTTTTGTTTTCCACCTATGTAACTACAATCCTACTACAAATTGAGCTAAATTGGGCAGCATGGGACCCATTTCTAAATGTCTACATGACCTATCTCAAATGGTGGGCCTCACTACGATACAGTAGCTACGAATGGATAATCAAAAGCCAAATTTGATTGCATATGTAGTGCTTGTTGCTTTCTTTCTTTCTTTCTTTTTTTCCTTTTTTCATGCAACTTATCAATGGCTCTCTTCTTGTACATGTGGCAAATTGCACAAGATCAGAGTCGTCAAGTCAGCCATCTTGGACAGTTTTAATAAAATGTGCAATTTTTGGATAGTGTCCCACCTGAAGAACAGTTTGGATCACCGGATTGTTGCAATTTGCATCTTACTATTGTGTTGTAATGTTGTTAACACAGATTTGAGAATGATGTCTTTGAAATTCTCCTTAATATGGTTTTTTTTATTCAGATTAAGATTTGTTAATTATGATAGTTTGTGTCAATTGTGAAGCAATGATGAAATAAAATATTCTCAACAGCAAAAGCATACAATTGTAAAATTCTAGAACTGATAACATTTGCTTGAAGGATTTCATTTGGAATTCTCATGGATGTAATATTAAGATTTGAAATTTTTATGCTTTTTATCAAATGCCTCGGAAGAAAAACATCTAACAACAGCATTAGTTTTGTTTTTGAGAGAGAGAGAGATTGAGAGAGAGAGAGAGAGAGAGAGAGGTTGCTCATCTTTGATATTCTAGTGGATTTTGATGTTTCAAAATATTAATTGCTGTTTTTTTTTTTTCTTCAACTGATGAGCAGAGAAACATGGCATACATCTGTAAGTTAGAGGCATGCATGTACTCAATCAAATAAGACTGAAGTGATCATTACTCGAGATAATGTGTTATACAAACTAGTTAAAACAAATAAAATTCCCATCACCCTTTGCAAAAGAGAGACGAAGATTTTGCTTTGTAATAATCATGTTCTTACTATGGCATATGAATTGCTTTACACCAAATGCTTGTGTACCATTTCAGTAATTGTAAGATATGGTTTGACTGCAGTTATTTATACTGATGTGATGAGTCATTCTCATTCATGTAGACCTCTATAGCATTTACTAGTCTGGCGATTGCGGCTGTATCAACTCTTATTGTAAGTTACTTGATCTTATCTCACTCATTGTCTTTTTACAATACTTTTGAGTTGTCACAAACAAGGCACTCTGCAATCTGCATACAGATGTGTAACATATTTAAAATATTAATTGCTCAAATGCTAATGGTTGGCCATGCTTAAATGCTATATCAACTCTTATGAATTGCTTTAAGGAACTTTTCTAGGTGCACATGTGGCCATGCTTAAATGCTAACGGTTTTTTTTTTTTATATTCTAAAGCAACGCCGACGGTCATAAACCGTCGGAATTTCCGACGGCTAATCACCGTCGACAATTCGGACGGTGTGGAGCCGTCGGTATTTCCGAAGGTCGAGCGACGGCTCATCGCCGTCGGCAATTCCGACGGAAATTACGACGGCCCATAACCGTCGGAAAGCAATTGTGACGCCCCTTTCCCGACGGCTAAAAGCCGTCGGGAAATCTATTTTCCGACGGCTTTCGGCCGTCGGAAAAAGTCATTTTTCTGGTAGAGGGTAAAACGGTATATTACACAGCAACTAGGGATAAAATCGACCAAAAATAAAGTTAACATCGCTCTCTATTTGCAGACCGGCACTCAAGGTCAATTTAGGTATATGGATGATATTTATGAAAAGTCTAGGCGGATGGATGGCATTATTTTAAAAGTAGGTTTTTTTCCGTCATTCCACCTAAAGGTAGGCGTACAAATGTCAATGTTCCTTAAAAAAAAAAATTTGAAAGTGTACAACACCATTAAAACTCCCTATGGGCCACAAAAGTTTTGGATCAAGCTGATAATCTTAGTTTTTCCTTTCATCTAGATCTGTGTGACCTCACCAAATAGATATTAGGATGGACATAGGAAGTTTTAAATGGTGGGCATTTAAAGAACATTGTTTCTTATTGTGTGGTCCACCTGAGATTTGTATCTGCTTCGTTTTTTTTATCATCTCCTAAAATGATCCGGCAATGCCGATGAACGGTATGGATATACAACACAAATGCTAAGGTGGCCCTAACTAAGGGACTGACCCACTAAGCTGTAACCCCGGACTCACCTATTCCGCGCCATAAATTCGTTGACCTATAGTGGGCCTTGCTATAAATCAATCAATGACTCTAAAATCAACTGCTCATGAATATTGATATTTTTTGTAATGAATTTGAAAGGCCTGCGGTCTAGAATCTTACACCGAAGGAGGCATAAATATGTGGAGATCATGACAACATGAATAGGTGGGCCCGACATTGAATATCCAACCTTCTAATGCCTCACCTTCTATTGATGACTAGCCGGCTCTGATCCATACCGCTGCAAAGCCCAGCTCTTGGCAAATTCATCACAGGCTCATGCAATCGCATGGAAGGATGATACGGACCATTCATCTGTTGGGCACTGCAGTGGATGACCAGATGTGTAACTGTTTAAATATAGGGACGTGCTTTAGTGGTATACCACAGTAATCTTGCCAGATGTAGGGCCCAGGTAATACATTCACAAGATCCAACCCATCTATCAAATAAGTCACCTCCAATAAACCCTAACGCCCAATATTCAGATCTACCCAAAACCGTAGTGGCTACTGCAGACGGAACACCCACCCTTGAATTTCACGTGGGCACACCTAAGCTGTACAACAGCCTGATTTTGGCCTGACCCTTCGTCTGGACTGGATGAAGGGTCTGAATGGCCTGGATTCTATAAATACGAACCAGTAGGCCACCACTCTAATCAACGGTAGGCATTCCCTCTCAACATGTTCCATATATGTGTTATGGCTAACCTGAGTTTTGTTTTCTACAGGAATGATTTTTTCCGGATGGAGTTTTTTGAGGTGACAAATCTAATGAACGGGTTGGATTCTGTGACGCATCAGTGGGCTCCGCGTCTGGCTGGTACCATTTTAAGGTGTGGTACCTGTATACCACTGCACAGCGCGCCATAAATATAACAACATCGATTGAACAGTCTGTGCCACACATGCGATTTTAGATCAACGGACATGGTACGCAAAGGTCAATCCAAAAGATCAAAAAAGAAAGAAAAGAACGTGTGAGGACTGTGTGCGCAGTGGGCCTACCAGCGTGGACGATGGTGTGGGCTGCCGGTCTTACGGGGCAGTTGCGATTCCATCTTTTGAATAGTCATTGTTGTGCCTGGCAAAATTCCACGCGACGCAGTTGCGATTCCATCTTTTGAATATTCATTGTTAGGCATGGCAAAATTCCATACGACCTGTCAACACGCATTATTAGTGTTTGGGTCTCGTGTCGGGTTACTAACGGGTTGACCTATGACTGTTGAATCGAGCCCCTTCCCATCTCTCATATGAAAGCACGGCCGGTTTGTTTAACGAATTAAACAGATCGGATTGTGGGTTACCTGTTAAATTAATGAATGGGTTTGGTTTCTAGATTTTGACCCGTTAACTAACAGGTCAGGTTTAGGTGAGGGCATTTTTTACACGAACACGGTTCAACACGACTCGTTGCCACGCTTAGTCGTCGTCCCTTCATTTATGAGTTATTTGATGACGTGGTAGAGTATGTCACTAGAAAATTATACACATGGCATAGATGGGCTTGTTTGGATGTATCATGAGACAAAAGTAAAGCTTTTGAATTGCCTTCGCCCAAACTTCTCAATTTCTAAGTAATTTCTAAGCCCTGCGCATCATCGTCACATTCCACCAAGAGTTTCAAAGTACTTTTTTTTTTCTTTTCTTTTTTATCGGGGCAGTGGAAGACGTCAACGTGAAGCCCAAAGGATGAAAACAACCTGAAGTGGGACCCACGTGTTAGGCGGGTAGGATAGCAGATTGCCTTGGTGGCATAACCCTGTGGGGTCCACCGTGATGTATGTTGTTTATCTATGCAATTCATCCTTTTTATTTATCAACTTATTTTAAGGCATGAGCGCAAAAAAATGAAGCATGTTCAAAGCTCAAGTAGGCCACACTACAGGAAAACGGTGGGGAGCATCTGCAGTTGAGAACTTCTTGAAAGGCAGGAAGTTTTGGGTCATGCTGATGTTTGTGTTTTCCTTTCATTCTGGTGTGTGTGACCTTATGATCAGGTTGGATGAAAAATAAACAGCTCTGCGTGCATAATTATCTACACTGTTTATTGTTGTGGTCCACTTGAGCTTTGGATTTGCCTATTTTTTACACCCTAAAATGAGATGGATGAGGTGGATAAAACACATGGATCACGGTAGGTCTCACAAAGTCATGCCATGAGTGTTGTGTGGTAATCTGCGTTTTTCTGAGTTGGAAATGGCAACCTGCTTTCATCGTGTAGGAAATAGAAGTGGATTGCTATAGTAGCCCCAACACCCTTCATATCCATGTTGACAAGACTCTGTGGGGCCACCATAATGTAAAATATCGCACTATCATGATGAGGTAAACGCAATATTCACAAACAGGTAGAGCCCACTTCGAAACCAAGTTTAACGGCCCACAAGGCTCTACTTGAGTGGGTCTCAAGCCAACAGGCCCACTCCGGGCCTAATCGCACTAATACAACAATCAAACGGGCATGCTGTGCGACGTTGAAACCGTAGCACCGGAGAGAGAGAGTCAGAGAGAGAGGGAGGGGGGGATGCTCACTTGCAAACCTTCTCTCTCGAGAACTCGTGAGAACTTTTTGATGACTCATCACAGGTAATGTGTCTCCAAAGTCTAAGCCGTCCACATGATCCAGCACCTTGAAAAACCCTTGGGCCCACCAGGTAATGTGATGAGTCATCAAAAAGTTCTCATGAGTTCTCTTGAGAGATGGTTCATATATATCGTTGCAGTAAAAAAACATTGGCCAGATCGGCGATCAACAATCCGATCAATCCCTACATCAGAAACAGACATACGGAAGGTTTCAGCGGAACATGGGTCTCCCAAACAAGTAGTTAGATGGCAAATAAACATTATAATGGACCCTAAGAAGTTTTTAATGGTGGGCATTCAATGAATAGTGTTTCCTATGGGTCCATCTGAGATTTGTATCTGCTTCATTTTTTGAGATGATCATATCCTAAAATGATATGGCAAAACCAATGGATGGGATGGATATACAACACATACATGGAGGTGGGCTCCACGGTCAGGGATTCACCTGCGAAGCTGTTACCCCGAACTCACCTATTAGGCACCCCATAAATTTGATGTCCTATGTTGGGCCTTGATATAAATCAACCAATGACTCCAAAATCAACTGCTCATGAATATTGATATTTTTGTAATGAATTTGAAAGACCCTATTGATGTAGGGGAAGAACCCCATGATCGAGGGCGTGGATCACACACCTTCCTGCGGGAGATGGACAGGAAGAAAAACAAGAAAAAAACTAAGAAATTTCCTATTTTGGAGTTTTAACCAAAACAGGAAATTGTTATTTCCGTTTTTGAATTTTGGCCCAACTCGTGGGGCCCATCTTGATCATTTATGATAATCCATTCCGTCCATTTCGTAGAGCTGCTCGACGCTGAGAAAACTCAACAAGTTTCACGTCGATCCAAGTTACGGATTGATTGTGGCGTCCAAAATGGTACAAACTGTCCAAAAAGTTCCGAATTCCGCCCACTGAAACTGGAGATGGTCCAGGTGGCCCACTACTACTGATATGGAGAATCTAAGCCGACCATCTTGAAGAGTACATCGATATCAGTAAAACTCCAAAGTTTCGTGGCAATCAGATATGTGGATTGCTCGTATCAGCGGAAGGAAGACGGTCTGGCGTTATACAACTGCGCAGATTTTTCTATTTCTTTTCTAATTGTATTAGGATTCTTTTTCTTGTTCACTACCTCTAGGATATTGATGTAGGGGAAGAACCCCATGATCGAGGGCGTGGATCACACACCTTCCTGCGGGAGATGGACAGGAAGAAAAACAAGAAAAAAACTAAGGAATTTCCTATTTTGGAGTTTTAACCAAAACAGGAAATTGTTATTCCCGTTTTTGAATTTTGGCCCAACTCGTGGGGCCCATCTTGATCATTTATGATAATCCATTCCGTCCATTTCGTAGAACTGCTCGACGCTGAGAAAACCCAACAAGTTTCACGTCGATCCAAGTTACGGATTGATCGTGGCGTCCAAAATGGTACAAACTGTCCAAAAAGTTCCGAATTCCGCCCACTGAAACTGGAGATGGTCCAGGTGGCCCACTACTACTGATATGGAGAATCTAAGCCGACCATCTTGAAGAGTACATCGATATCAGTAAAACTCCAAAGTTTCGTGGCAATCAGATATGTGGATTGCTCGTATCAGCGGAAGGAAGACGGTCTGGCGTTATACAACTGCGCAGATTTTTCTATTTCTTTTCTAATTGTATTAGGATTCTTTTTCTTCCTTTGCAAGTTAGTATTAAGTACGAATTTAGGATTTAGTTTATTATTTAAAGCAAGTTAATTATGTTTATTTATTATTCATTCAATTATCAAAAAAATCAATTATTTGGAATTTATTTCCTCTTTTTATCTTTTATTTCTTCTCGTGGATTCGAGAACTATCGGTTAGGGAGACGGTGATCGACCTACCACGTCCACCCTGCGTCATTGGTATCAGAGAGAGGTTTCTTCCTCAGGATGATGGCCTCTAATGAAGGGTTGGATCCTCATCCTAAGGACGATGCTCCAAGGGACTATCTAACGGCGACAGCTTTCGAGGCAGCATTAGAAACTGCACAACGGGAGAACCGGTTGATCTTGCAAGGTATACAGGCAACCCTCAACCGTATTGTAGCGGCATTAAATCTGCCCCAAGCCCAAGGCAACAATCAACAACCACCTGTGCTCACTGTACGGAATAACCCCATGTTCTGTAGAGCACCCCAGGTGGTCTATCATAGGGCTACCCCAGACGATTCAAAATCCAGCGATAAAGAGGTCGAAGACATCATCGTACGACGGCCTGGGTGTGGGAACGATCGTGGGGATTATGTTGAAAGAGATTTTCGAAGTAATGCAACTTCAGATCAGGTAGTTGAAGTACAACCTACCACCATCTCAGAAGATTTTCAAAATTCTGAGGCGGTGGAGAAAATCAATACCCCAGTCTTAAAGGATAGGGAAGGAGAGTCTAAAGTTATTCCAGACATTATTGAGTCAGTTTTGACAGAATCCATGAGTATCCCAGAAAGTGTCACACCAACAATGCAGGAAATCGAGGCGATCATAGTTGCCGAACTTCCTGATGAATTGTTCATTGTGAAGGAAATTGTCCTTTCTCAGAAAAAGCCAACTTTTGATGTGCCAGAGAAGATTGCAATTATTCATGTTGGCGTGGAGAAGAAGTCGGAGAAATTTTTTGCTGCATTCCACGATAAGGCCCGCAAGGATCGACTTCCAAAGTTAAAAGCAAATCATGGCCCTAACCTAAGGCGAAACTCGAGGACGAGTTTTCTTCAAGTGGGGAAGAATGATGTAGGGGAAGAACCCCATGATCGAGGGCGTGGATCACACACCTTCCTGCGGGAGATGGACAGGAAGAAAAACAAGAAAAAAACTAAGGAATTTCCTATTTTGGAGTTTTAACCAAAACAGGAAATTGTTATTCCCGTTTTTGAATTTTGGCCCAACTCGTGGGGCCCATCTTGATCATTTATCATAATCCATTCCGTCCATTTCGTAGAGCTGCTCGACGCTGAGAAAACCCAACAAGTTTCACGTCGATCCAAGTTACGGATTGATCGTGGCGTCCAAAATGGTACAAACTGTCCAAAAAGTTCCGAATTCCGCCCACTGAAACTGGAGATGGTCCAGGTGGCCCACTACTACTGATATGGAGAATCTAAGCCGACCATCTTGAAGAGTACATCGATATCAGTAAAACTCCAAAGTTTCGTGGCAATCAGATATGTGGATTGCTCGTATCAGCGGAAGGAAGACGGTCTGGCGTTATACAACTGCGCAGATTTTTCTATTTCTTTTCTAATTGTATTAGGATTCTTTTTCTTCCTTTGCAAGTTAGTATTAAGTACGAATTTAGGATTTAGTTTATTATTTAAAGCAAGTTAATTATGTTTATTTATTATTCATTCAATTATCAAAAAAATCAATTATTTGGAATTTATTTCCTCTTTTTATCTTTTATTTCTTCTCGTGGATTCGAGAACTATCGGTTAGGGAGACGGTGATCGACCTACCACGTCCTCCTTGCGTCATTGGTATCAGATAGGATTTTTGCCGTAGCCACCATTAAAAGCCATCACCTGAGGGAAAGCCTCTATCCCCATCAGAAGTGTGCATGATGTACCTGTAGAAATGAAGGACCATCACCCACGAGAGGGTCCTCTCGAAGCTTTTGAGGTGGAGGTCATTCATCCAGATACGGGAATCCTTCTCCAAGATTTTGAAGAGGATGTCATTCATGCAGACACCGAAGCCTCTCTCGAAGGACCTACTGAATCAGTAGAGGTAAGAGCTATGGAAGAAGAAAAAGAGGTAGCACCCACCATCGACTTAGAAAATATTCAAGATTTTGAGAAGATAGAGGAAGATGATATCTGACGCAGGGAGGACGTGGTAGGTCGATCACCGTCTCCCTAACCGATAGTTCTCGAATCCACAGAAGAAATAAAAGATAAAAAGAGGAAATAAATTCCAAATAATTAATTTTTTTGATAATTGAATGAATAATAAATAAACATAATTAACTTGCTTTAAATAATAAACTAAATCCTAAATTCGTACTTAATACTAACTTGCAAAGGAAGAAAAAGAATCCTAATACAATTAGAAAAGAAATAGAAAAATCTGCGCAGTTGTATAACGCCAAACCGTCTTCCTTCCGCTGATACGAGCAATCCACATATCTGATTGCCACGAAACTTTGGAGTTTTACTGATATCGATGTACTCTTCAAGATGGTCGGTTAGATTCTCCATATCAGTAGTAGTGGGCCACCTGGACCATCTCCAGTTTCAGTGGGCGGAATTCGGAACTTTTTGGACAGTTTGTACCATTTTGGACGCCACGATCAATCCGTAACTTGGATCGACGTGAAACTTGTTGGGTTTTCTCAGCGTTGAGCAGCTCTACGAAATGGACGGAATGGATTATCATAAATGATCAAGATGGGCCCCACGAGTTGGGCCAAAATTCAAAAACGGGAATAACAATTTCCTGTTTTGGTTAAAACTCCAAAATAGAAAATTCCTTAGTTTTTTTCTTGTTTTTCTTCCTGTCCATCTCCCGCAGGAAGGTGTGTGATCCACGCCCTCGATCATGGGGTTCTTCCCCTACATCACCTATGTTGAAGATCCAGAACCAATCATAAATCCGTGGAGATGACAACATGAATAGGTAGGCTCCACGTTGAAGATCCAAGCTTGTAATGGGAGCGGATTAGGTGAGACCCCGGATCCATTGAGGTGGGTGGGACCCCTGACTGTGGGGCTCACAGTGATGTATGTGTCTTATATTCACACTGTCCAACCATTTTGAGAGCTCATTTTATGTCATGATCCCAAAAATAAAGCTGACTCAAATCTTAGGTGGACCCCACCACAGTGATTGAATCTCTACCATTGAAAACTTCATGGATTCCAGTGGAATGTTTATTTGCCATCCAACCTGTTGATAAGGTCACAAACACCTATTTGAAGAGACCATATAAATATCATCTTGATCCAAATATTTTGTGGCCCACAGAAAGTTTTTAATGGTTGATCACCACTGTTTACAGTACTATGGCCCATCTGGGATTTGGAACTACTTCATTTTTTTTGGATCATGCCCTAAAATTAACTTTCAATACAGATGGATGGACGGCATGGATGTAGTCACATACATCACAGTGGCCCCACAGTCAGGGTCCCACCCACCTCGGTTGGTCCGGGGTCTCACCTAATCCGCTCCTGCTTGCAATGCCTCACCTTATTCTATTAACGGGCCAGTTCTGATCCATCCCGCTAGAAGGCCCATCTTTTGGCGAATTGATCGTAGGCCCACATGGAAGTATGATATGAACCATCCACCATAATCTTGCCAGATGTGAGGCCCAGGTGATGCATTTACAAGATCCAACCCATCCATCAGATGAGTCACCTCTAATAAATCCAATCCTGATGCCCAATATTCAGAACTACCCAAAACTATAATGGGCCACAGTAGAGGGAATAGGATTGTCAACGGACTGGATCTTGGTCCGGGTCTGCTCCGGATCCGATCCGATCCGGATCATCGAGTCGGATTCGGATCTTGTTAATCGGATCCGTTTAAATTTCGGGTCGGATCTGGATCACCTTGAATCCGCTCGGATTAAGATTTGATCCAAATTTAAAATCAATTAAATAATATTATATATATTTTATATATAAATACATATAAAAAACCACAAATATTTTATCTCAAGTGGACCACAATATTTACCATCCAACCTATTAAATAGTATCCACATATATTCGGATTGGGTCGGATAGCCAAATCTCAATCAGGTTGGGTTTCGGATCAAATGTTTAAAGATCCATTGGATTTCAAGTCGGAGTCGGATCATCCGGATCACAAATCAGGTCAGATTCGGATCGGCCCTGATATGCTCCAAATCCGATCCATTGACAGCCCTAGGGCCACAGAAGTTTTGGTTCAAGCTGATATTTGTGTTTTCCCTTCATCCATATCTGTGTGACCTCATGAACAGGTTGGATGACAAATAAATATCATGGTAGGACTTAGGAAGTTTTCAACCGTGGGCATCATTATCCCCAACTTTGCTTGTGGTGTGGTCCACTTGAGCTTTTAATCCCTCTCAATTTTGTGCTCATGCCCATAAAATGAGTTGGAAAACAGATGGACGACCTGGACAAAACACAAATAATGACAACCCTTGCCGTCAGCAAGCAATCCGCGTCTCCAGCCTTTTATATCATCCTGTAGAAACCTCATCCTTCAGAAACCAAAATAAAAAAGAATACTACAAGCATTTGGGTTTGGCAGTAGCTTCTGATAGAAAGATATGAAGTTGATGCCAAAATCTCCATCTTATCCATTACTTGACTTTTGGTTTTGGTGTATACATGTCTTGTATTTGGCAGAGAAGTCCGCAGCTCAAACTACAAACCCTTACGAAGGTATGTACATTTGCATGCGTACGTGTCTTTATGCTGTTGGGCTTGGACGCCTCAAATCTTGGAGCATGAGACCACCAACCGGCCGGCCGGCTGGTTGGTCACGTTGGATCAAGACACTGCAAAAGTTGGAGCCTTTTTGGGCCATCCGACCGGTCGGCCGACCGGCCGGTGGGGGGGTCCGACTGGTCGGCAATTTCCTTTTTGGTATGGGTTTCTTGCGTGATTTTGCGTAATGAGTTTCTAATTCCGGTTTTCTCCTATTTAAGGAGATGTAATCCAAGATTAGGGTGGCCACCAATGGGCCAAGGGATTGAGAGGGTTCTAGGGTGAGAGAAAGAGCTAGGGAGGAAGCTTGGAGTTCTCTAGGATGAGGGAAAGGGTTGTGTCTATCCTTCTCATTGAGAATTAGCTTCGGATAGCTTGTGATTTCTCTTGTGGGCTGTGATCTAAGGTTTTCTTCTGTAATTTCTTGTAACTTTTGATTCATAGTGGATTGGTGTCGCTTGGTGCTGTGGTTTTTTATCCTTGGGGGGGTTTTCCACGTAAAAAAATTGGATTGCCTTCTCGTGTGTGATGATTTGCTTGTTGATTGCCATTGTGGTGTGTTACTCGCCTGCTTTGATTGCTTCTGTTGCAAGGCTCCTAACCTCATCATATGCCTACACTTGCAAATACTCTCATTTATAGAAAATTGGAATTTTATTTATAAAATAGCATTTGTTGGTCTTTCTAATTGAAAATTTGTTGGTTTTCCTTTTATTCTCTACGAAAGAGAGAATTATCATTTTTGGGTATTTGGAGAGAGAGAGAGAGAGTCACGTTCACCAAGTGAATTGGGTGTAAAGAGTATATATACTGAACTTTTGGTGTATAAGCTTTTGTGTCACAACTAGGGCTGCACATCTGCCCCGTTAACCCGCCCAACCCGCCCGACCCAACACGGTAGAAACCCGATCCGTCCCAACCCGATTGAGAAAACGGTCCGGTCCCGAGTAGATGCACCTGGACCATTTTTAATTTAGGTACGGTTTAGGGTACATGCCAAACCCGCCCGACCCGACCCGTACCCCAACCCGTGTATACTCGACCCGTTCCACCCGACCCAAACCGCCCCGTTTATACCAGTTTATTGCTTTTAGAAATATCTATATAAAATTATCAATAGGTTGAATGGTCAATAAATATTAGGGTGGACTCTAGAATCTTTTAATGGTGGGAGTTCAATGACCACTAATTTTTGTGCTGTGGTCTACCTAAAGCTTTTATCTACTTCCTTTTTGGGACTGTCCTGTAATAATCTGGAAATGTAGATGGACGGCATGGATTTATGATATATACATCAAGGTGAGCCTCATGGTTAGGGTCTCACCCACATGGCTAGCTCCGGGTCTCATCGACTCCCACCCAAGCTGCGCTTATCTCACACTCGCAGGGAGCAGATTAAGTGACATCTGGGATCCACCAAGGTAGCTGGCCCCTGATTATGTGTCTTAAATCCACACCATCCAACCATTTTGAAAGATCATTTTAGGATATAATACCAAAAATGAAGCTGACTCAAATCTTAGGTGGACCACACCATAGAAACATAGTCCTAACCCGACCCGACCGGTTTAGCATTTAGGGTAGGGTAGGGTTAGGGTTGACCCTTTTACAAGTAGGGTAGGGTTAGGGTTGGGTCAGCTCAACCAGGTCACGACCCGGACCGAAGCCCGGACCTTAAAATATATTTAGGTTCGGTCCAGGGTTGGGCCCAACCCTACCCGTGTGCAGGCGTAGTCACAAGTCACCTCTGGTTATGGTTGGGCAGTGATTCATGAATGCAGGTATGCGTGTGCAGACCAATGGTCTCTTTAGAAATTTGAATTTTTTTCATTTAATAGAAGTACATTTTTTTTGGGTCGTTTTAGTTTTTTTTTTCTGGCCAAACACTCGAAACCCACGTGAGATTTCTTGCTATTTTTTCATTTACCTTTTTCTTTTCTTCTCTCTCTCAAACGGGGGAGCGAGATGTTACCCGGCGAACAGCCTATTGAGTGTTGCCCTAACCGCGTGGGCCCATTTTGATGTATTTTTTTTATATATCTATGCCGTTCATCTGTTTTTTAATCTCATTTTAGCACGTTACACAAAACCCTAAGAAGATCCAAATCTAAGGTGGACCGTACCACTAGAAACAGTGATGAAAAGTTTTGGATTAAGCTTATATTTATATTTTCCCTTAATCCAGATATTATTAATTTTATCAACAGGTCGGATTGCAAATAAACATTACTAAAACCTAAGATGGGCTCTTTGCAATTTTTAATGGCGAGGCACTAATCAACAATGTTTTCTGTGGTATGGTCCACCTGAGATTCGGATCTACATGATTTTTGTAACACCATCCAAAAATGGGCTGTAGGAACGAATGTACGGAGTGGATATACAAAATATTATCCATGTTAGCCACAAGGCAGGGGTAACCTAACACCTGCTAAGCTGTTCCCGGGGTAACACCTAATTCGCTGCCCTCAGGATGCGGATTTCCTATGCCCCGGGCACTGGAAGTTCCTGTGCCCGAAAACTGTGTGGGGGCTCACGGAGATGTTCGTGAAAAATCCACTCCGTCCATTAGTTTCAAAAGACCATAATAGATGTGAGCGTAAAAGTTAGGCAGATCCAAAACTCATGTGAGCCATACCACGTGAAATAGGGGGAACGAAAACGTTCACCATTGAAACCTTCCTGGATCCGACAAGATCATTCAAGTGGGCCTTACCAAATGGAACAAGGGAGATGAAGACGAGTCCGGATCCTCTGTTGGCTGTGCCTTTTCATTGGTCCACGTCACACTGGGTGATGTCAGTGTGATTAGGTTGCATTGAGGTGTGATCACATTGTGGACCTATGTGATGACGTGGACCAATAAAAAGGCTCCAAGCAGAATTTTCCTGCTCAGAGCCAACAGAGGGTCCGGATTCGATGAAGACAGGCAGTGTTTCCTGTGCCACTGTGGTGTTTAGATGCCACCCAACCCATTCACAAGGTGATGGGAAAAAACAAATATAATCCTGATCCAAAACTTGTGCGACCCACTGAAGTTTTAACGGTAGGCATTCAATCATTACTCGTGTGACCCACTTGAGTTTTGGATCTCCCTCCTACACGAGTTCATTTCTTAAAATGAGCTGAAGAATCGGATGGACGGAGTTCATTTCTTAAAATGAGCTGAAGATTCGGATGGACGGAGTGGTGTGACACAAGCACTAAGGAGGGCTATGTGGGGATTTTTACCGCATTAGCCCCGAGATGTGGCTATTGTTATTAAAAGTCCAATTTCTCGTGGCCTCTTTCCATTTTGGCCTTTTGATGAGAAATTGAAAATATGACGGTCGAGAATGCCCCTCTGACCGACTGCTCTTCGTACGAAAGCCTTGTAAATGAAGGCTTTTTAAGAGGCGGTAGCCCTCGTGGGCGTTACATTGGGGCTCCATTGTGGGCTCCACCTTGGGCCCCACCATGATGCATATGTTACATCCACGCCGTCCATCCATTTGGAGAGACCATTCTAGGGGATGAGCCAAAGAATGAAGCAGATCCAAAGCTCAAGTGGACCTCACCAAAGAAAACAGTGGAGATTAATGTCCTCCCATTAAAAACTTTTTTGAGGCCACAGAAGTTTTCGATCGAGCTGATATTTGTGTTTTCCCATCTTCCATATCTATATGAACTTATGAACAGGTTGGATCTCAAATAAACATCATGGTGGGCCCTCACAAAGTTTCAATGGTCATGTCACTGTCCCCACTGTTTTCTTTGGTAGGGTCCACTTGAGAATTGGATTTGTATCATTCTTTAGATCATGCCCTAAAATGACCTCTTTAAATGGATGGATGGTGTGGATATAGCAAATACATCACGATGGGCCCACTGAAGTTGGTGACATCACTGCAGTAGAGGAAGGGTGAGACTTGGTTGTTACCCGGGTAACAGCTTAGTGGGTGTTACCCCTACTGTGTGAGGCTCACCTTGATGTATGTTTTGTATATCCACGTCGTCCATCTGTTTCCCTATATCATTTTAGGACATGATTCCAAACCTTAAGAAAATCCAAATCTAAGGTAAACCATACCACTAGAAACCATGATGAATCACCACTAAAAATATTTTATGGGCCAAAATTTTTTTAGATCAAGCTTATCTTTGTATTTTCCCTTCATCCAGATCTTTTTTATATTATCAACGGGTTGAATGGAAAATAAACATTACTAAAATCTTATTATGGGCCCTTCGGAATTTTTAATGGTGAGGCACTCAATCACCACTTTTAATGTGTTATGGTCCACTTGAGATTGGCTTAATGGTGAGGCACTCAATTACCACTTTTACTGTGTTATTGTGTAGTATCTGTTCTTATCGGTTTAATATCTGATATGTGGGCCATTAACATACATGATATTAAAGTAATTTCTTGTAGGGGAGGGCCCACCACAGTAGCTTGCTATTGGGCCCTCAAGTGTCACCCTTGTATTGCACTATTACATATGCTAGGCGCACCCCTCTTTAAAAAAAAAAAAAAATGGTCCACCTGAGATTTGGATCTGCTTAATTTTTTATCCTAAAATGATTTGTAGAGATGGATGGATGGCATAGATATACAATACATCATCAAGGTGGGCCCCACGGTAGGGTTAACACCCACTGAGCTTACATCATCCATTTTGAAATCCCACAGACTAATATGGAATTCCACAAAACACTATGGAATCCCACAAACCAATATGGAATCCCACAAAGCACTATGGAATCCCACAAACCAATATGGAATTCCACAGACCAACATGAAATTCCACAGACCAATATGTAATCCCACATACCACTATGGAATCCCGCAGACTAATATGGAATCCCACAGACCAATATGGAATCCCACAGTGTACTATGAAATCCCATAGAGTACTGTGGAATCCCACAGAACAGTATGGAATCCCACAGATCACTATGGAATCCCACAGACCAATATGGAATCCCACAAACCAATATGGAATCCCACAGAGTACTATGGAATCCCACAGAACAGTATGGAATCCCACAGACCAATATGGAATCCCACAGAGCAGTATAGAATCCCACAGAACAGTATGGAATCCCACAGATCAATATGGAATCCTACAGACCAATATGGAATCCCACAAAGTACTATGGAATCCCACAGAACAGTATGGAATCCCACAGAACAATATGGAATCCCACAGAGTACTATGGATTCCCACAGAATACTACGGAATCCCACAGAGCACTATGGAATCCCACAGACCAATATGGAATCCCACAGAGTACTATGGAATCCCACAGAACAGTATGGAATCCCACAGACCAATATGAAATCCCACAGAGTACTATGGAATCCCACAGAACAGTATGGAATCCCACAGACCAATATGGAATCCCACAGAGTACTATGGATTCCCACAGAATACTACAGAATCCCACAGAGCACTACGGAATCCCACAGAGCACTATGGAATCCCACAGACCAATATGGAATCCCACAGAGTACTATGGAATCCCACAGAATAGTATGGAATCCCGCAGACCAATATGGAATCCCACAGAGTACTATGGATTCCCACAGAATACTACGGAATCCCACAGAGCACTATGGAATCCCACAGACCAATATGGAATCCCACAGAATACTATAGAATTCCACAGAACACTACGGAATCCCACAGAGCACTGTGGGATCCCTCGGTCCACCGACATTCCTAGTCGGTGGACCGAATGTGGCCGTCGGTTACAACCGACAACACGAGATCGTGCCGACGACCACATTCGGTCCACCGACTAGGAATGTCGGTGGACCGAGGGATCCCACAGTGCTCTGTGGGATTCCGTAGTGTTCTGTGGGATTCTATAGTACTCTGTGGGATTCCATATTGGTCTGTGGGATTCCATAGTGCTCTGTGGGATTCCGTAGTATTCTGTGGGAATCCATAGTACTCTGTGGGATTCCATATTGGTCTGTGGGATTCCATACTATTCTGTGGGATTCCATAGTACTCTGTGGGATTCCATATTGGTCTGTGGGATTCTGCATTGGTCTGTGGAATTCCATAGTGTTATGTGGGATTCCACAGTACTCTATGGGATTCCACAGTACTCTGTGGGATTCTGTAGTGTTCTGTGGGATTCCATAGTACTCTGCGGGATTCCATATTGGTCTATGGGATTCCATAGTGCTCTGTGGGATTTGGTAGTATTCTGTGGGAATCCATAGTACTCTGTGGGATTCCATACTGTTCCGTGGGATTCCATACTGTTCCGTGGGATTCCATAGTACTCTGTGGGATTATATAGTACTCTGTGGGATTCCATATTGGTCTGTGGGATTCCATAGTACTCTGTGGGATTCCGCATTGGTCTGTGGAATTCCATAGTGTTATGTGGGATTCCACAGTACTCTATGGGATTCCACAGTGCTCTGTGGGATTCTGTAGTGTTCTGTGGGATTCCATAGTACTCTGTGGGATTCCATATTGGTCTATGGGATTCCATAGTGCTCTGTGGGATTTGGTAGTATTCTGTGGGAATCCATAGTACTCTGTGGGATTCCATACTGTTCCGTAGGATTCCATACTGTTCCGTGGGATTCCATAGTACTCTGTGGGATTCCATATTGGTCTGTGGGATTCCATAGTACTCTGTGGGATTCCGTAGTATTCTGTGGGAATCCATAGTACTCTGTGGGATTCCATATTGGTCTGTGGGATTCCATAGTACTCTGTGGGATTCCATAGTACTCTGTGGGATTCCACATTGGTTTGTGGGATTCCATATTGGTCTGTGGGATTCCATAGTGCTCTATGGGATTCCGTAGTATTCTGTGGGAATCCATAGTACTCTGTGGGATTCCATATTGGTCTGTGGGATTCTATACTGTTTTGTGAGATTCCATAGTACTATGTGGGATTCCATATTGGTCTGTGGGATTCCATAGTACAATGTGGGATTCCGTAGTATTCTGTGAGAATCCATAGTACTCTGTGGGATTCCATATTGGTCTGTGGGATTCCATAGTACTCTGTGGGATTCCACATTGGTTTGTGGGATTCCATATTGGTCTGTGGGATTCCATAGTGTTCTGTGGGATTCCATAGTGCTCTGTGGGATTCCACAGTAGTCTATGGGATTCCACAGTGCTCTGTGGGATTCCGTAGTGTTCTGTGGGATTCCATAGTATTATGTGGGATTCTATATTGGTCTGTGGGATTCCATATTGGTCTGTGGGATTCCATAGTGGTATGTGGGATTACATATTGGTTTGTGGAATTCCATGTTGGTCTGTGGGATTCCATATTGGTCTGTGGGATTCCATAGTACTCTGTGGGATTCTATAGTGTTCTGTGGGATTCTATAGTGTTCTGTGGAATTCCATATTGGTCTGTGGGATTCCAAAATGGATGATGTAAGCTCAGTGGGTGGAAAATCAACTACTCATGAATATAGATATTTTTGTAATGAATTTGAAAGGCCCACGGTCTAGAATCTTATCGGAATCAAGAAAAAAAATATGTGGAGATGACAACATCATGAATAGCTAGGTGGCCGGTGGTCCCAACGTTGAAGATCCAAGCATCTAATGCCTCGCCTTCTATTAACTGGCCAGCTCTTATCATCCAGCTGGAATGCCCACCTCTGGGCGAATTCATCATAGGCCCATGCAATCGCATGGAAGGATGATATAGGTCCTCTTCTTCTGTTGGGCACTGCAGTGGATGACCGGATGTGTAACTGTTTAAATATAGGGACCTGATCCAGTGGTACCATCATAAGCTTGCCAGATGTGGGGCCCATGTGATGCATTCACACAATCCATTCTGTCCATTAGATGAGTCACCTTAAATAAACCCTAACACTTAATACTCAGATCTACCCAAAACTGTAATAGGCCACAGAAAGAAGCACATCATACCTGTAAAACAGCTTAATTTTCTGCCTGAGGGTCAGGCCTGACACGAATTGGGTATTACCACCGGCCACTGCCTGTCCCAGCTCGGCACAGGCATGGCTCTGTTGGGCCAACCATGATGTATTGGTATTATCCACAACCTTGGAAGCAGCTGTGAATGAAACCCACCATTAAACCTTCCTATCGCCGACCATGAGATCTGTTTTTCCATCCAGCCTGTTCATAATGTAACATATACCTTGATGAAAGTAAAACACAAATATCTTGATCCGAAGCTTCTGTGGCCCCATGAAGTTTTCAATGGTAGGCTCTTAATCCTTACAATGTGGTCCATTTGAGCATGGGATCCACTTCATTTTTGGGCTTATATCCTACAATTAACGATACGGCAAAATGGATGGGCAGTGTGGATAAAACCCATACATCAAGGCTCAGGACAGTTGGGAGTGGTAACCAATCTGCATCCCGTCTGCCTGATTGCTATATATACAAACGGGCAGGCCACCCACTCTAATCAACGGTCCGCATTCCCTCTCTGACCAACAACTATATTGGTTGGTGCTCCTTACTATACAAGACACATTTTTTGAGACATGGTGATCCATACTTTGGGGGGCACCCACACTACAGGAAAAGGTAGGTAGGGAGTGCCAAACACTGAAACGTCCCTGCTACCAAGATGTTTATATGCCATCATACCAATCATCAGGTCATTCCTACTGAGATGAATTGCATACACAAAAATGTTAGCCTGATTCAAAACTTTTGTGATCTCATAAATGTTTTAATGATGGACGTTCAATCTTCACTGTTTCCTATCGTGTGGGCCACCATGAGTTTTGGATCTATCTCATTTCTGGGCCATTATTGTAACATAGACTGGCAAAATGGATGGACAAGGTGGATTACTCACAAACGTCGCGGAGGGCCGGCTAGCTTCTTCTCACAGGTCCCGGCCCTTAAATATAAGGTTAGTTAAACAATCTCATCCAGGTGGCACACATGCGATTGTAGATCAAAGATAGTTATTGGATACACTGGCAGAGTATGAAGCTTGATATTCAGTCGTAATACACGTGGCATAGATTATCTCATACTAAACTGACTAAATTGTTGAATACAATGTCTGTGAGTCACAATCCCAAAATCAGACTATTTGATATTTTTAATTTTTAACCGTCCCATGAGCGTATATCAATCCCACAGTGGGGCACAAATAAAGCTTAACTCGTCTCATGATACATCCAAAGTAGACGTGGACAGCTTAATTTGAATTGCCTTTGTGCCTACTCCATTTGTAAGTAATTTCTAAGCCCTGTGCGTCCTTCATTACTTTCTACCAGTATCAAAGACTTTTCATTTATTTTGGTCGGTGGTAGACGTGAACGTGACGTCCAAATGGACGAAAACAACCTGAAGTGGGGACCTACGTGCTAGGTGGGTAGGAAAGCGGATTGCCCTGGTAGCACGACTCTGTAGGGCCTAGTGTGATGCATTATTTTATTTACAGTCCATCTTTTTTAGCTGCTCATTTTAAGGCATATGCCAAAAAATAAAGCATATATATCAAAAGCTCAAGTAGACCAAACTACAAGAAACAGTGAGGATTGAACGCCTATTGTTGAAAACTTCTACTGAGGCCAGGAAGTTTTCGATTAAGTTGATATTCGTGTTTTATTTTCATCCAGGTCTGGGCATCATTGTCTCCACAGTTTCCTACCGTGTGGTCCTCTTGAACTTTGGATCTGCCTATATTTTACACCCTAAAATGAGGTAGATGATCAGGCGGATAAACCATATAGATCATGGTGGGTCCATGGAGTCATGCCCTGAGTACTGTGGGCGATCAGTGTGCCTTGGACAATATGCATTAATTGTCTGTGTTGGAAATGGCAATCTGCTGTCATCATGAGGGAATCGGAAGTGGATTGTGATGGAGAACCCAGCACAACTAATATCCTAGGCAGGACTTTATGGGGCCCACCATGATGTATGTGTGTTATCCACACCATCCATCCTTTTGGCTAGCTCATTTTAGGACATGAGCAAAAAATTAAAGAATATCTAAGGTCCAAATGGACCACACCACTAGAAATAGTGGGAGTTGAATGCCTACCGTTGAAAACTTTCCGTGACTACAAAAGTTTTGAATCAAGCTTATATTTGTGTTTTCCCTTCATCTAGGTCAGTGTGACCTTATGAATAGCCAGATGGAAAATAAACACCATAGTGGGCCCTAAGAAGATTTCAATGGTGGACAACATTATCGACATTATTTCCTATGGTGCGGTCCACTTGAGCTTTGGATATGCTTTAATTTTAGGTTCATGCCCTAAAATGAATTGGTAAAATGGATAGATGTTGTGGATAAAAGACATGTCATGGTGGGTCCACAATGTCTGCCCCGGGTGTTGTAGGCAATTTGCTTTTGTGGTGATCAGAAACTGGTCAGCTTTTCATCATGTGGGAGATGGAAACATCCCCGATATCCCTAGTAACTAGACTCTCTAGGGCTCATTGTGATGTATGTGTTTTATCCATGCCATTCATCCTTTCACCAGTACATTTTAAGGTATGAGCACAAAATTAAAAGATGTCCCAAACTCGACCGCACTATAGGAAACAATGGGAACTGAATGCCTATCCTTGAAAACTTCTCAGAGGACACAAACATTTTTTTATCAAGCTGATACTTATGTCTTCCTTTCATACAGATATGTGTGACTTTATGAACAGGTTGGATGGCAAATAAACATACCCTTGGAAACTTTCAATGATGGATATATTATTCCCATTATTCTCATGGCGCGGTCCACTTGAGCTTTGGATATGCTTTAATTTTAGGCTCATGCCCTAAAATGAGTTATAAAAATGGATTGATAACATGGATAAAACACATGCATCACATTGGGGTCCACAGAGTGGTCACTAGGGATATCTATGGTGTTCGGGTCACCACGCATTCCGCATCCATGGGAAACGGATATGATGGCTTCCAGCGCATTGCACTAGGGATATCCTTGTGGTAGGATGTGGATTAAACTTTGCGGGGCCCACTATGATATATCATTTTTTTCTACATCGTTCATATGTTTTACTAGCTAATTTTAGGGCATGAGCCTTGGGGTCACCATGCAACCACATCTGTGGGAAACAGATATGATGGCTTCCACATTGCATTGGGGATATTCTTGTGGTAGGTGTGGATTAAGCTTTGTGGGGCCCACTATGATATATTTATTATATGTACATCATCCATCTATTATATGTACACAACCCATAAGTTTTGCTGGCTCATTTTCAGGCATGAGCCTAACACAGGCAAATCCAAAGCTCAAGTAGAGCACACCATAGTAAATAGTGAGGATACTTACACCCCCCAGTGAAACCTTTATAAAGTCCACTGTGATGTTTATTTGCCATCTAACATATTCATAAGTTGCCATCTAACATATTCATAAGGTCAGGGCAGACCTAAATGAAGGGAAAAACATGTGTGTGTGTGTGTGTGTGTGTGTGTGTGTGATCTAACATATTCATAAGGTTAGGCAGACCTAAATGAAGGGAAAAACATGTGTGTGTGTGTGTGTGTGTGTGTGTGTGTGTGTGTGTGTGTGTGTGTGTGTGTTTCCCACTATATATAAAGTAAATCCAAAATATCTATGGCCCTAAGAAGTTTTTTATAGTGGGCGTTCAATTCCCACTATTTAGCTCTGGATCTATCTCATTTTTCTGCTCATGGTCTAATTAAGAAGTTTTTTATAGTGGGCGTTCAATTCCCACTATTTAGCTCTGGATCTATCTCATTTTTCTGCTCATGGTCTAATTAACTGAGCTTAAAATCATATGGATGGTGTGGATAAAATACATACATCATGGTGACCCCACAAGCTTAGGCTGTGTATTGCCACCAAAGATATACATGGTACTAAGTGCCGTAGGCATTGTTGTTATTATAGACTATTGTATAAGCAATTATGTCGTCACATATATTATTTTAGATAAGTGGAATGCACATGCCATGGTGGCATATGAGGTTATTGTTTTATTAGTACTTATGCAATTGCATAGGGCATAGTTATACGATGGCACCATCATGTACACAATCTGCAATGTCATAATCTCTCAATAGTTAGATTTTTTTCACCGCTGATACTTTTTTATTGCATCATTTTCTCTACCTTTTTGCCTAGAAATAGGCACTCTCACCTCCCTATTTTCACAACTCTATTAATCTCTCTCTCTCTAGTGCTCTCATCTCTCAAACTCTTTAATCTCAATTAACCCTCTCTCTCTCTCTCTCTCTCTCTCTCTCTCTCTCTCTCTCATATTCCATTACTCTCATTTTCACTTAAAATGACATTAATAAGATTTATGTTGTTTTTCACATTTTTTAGAATATACATTCATTCGAGTAGCTAATTGACTTGTTATAGTCTGATAGTTTAGTAAAACTAAAATAAATAAATAAATTCCCTTACAGCATTTTCATAGAATTATTATATTTTTCATTTTTCTTAATTTTATTTAAAAATTGTTTGAGGGGTCATGCCATCACATATACGACCATGCCATCATATAAGAATACAAGTCCCTTGGATCGCATGGGATAGCTTATCTCATTTGACAACTATGACGGCAAGTAAACCACATAACCACATCCTTGAGAAATGGAGGCGGCTTTGGTAGTGAAACCTATACCACCTCAAAGCCTGTGAAATGACAAGGCAAGGTTTGATTAGCCTGTTGTACATTAGCCTGCAGCCTTTCTGAAAGCTTTTTGACCAAGCTCATACTCAGCCTTTTCTAAAGCTTTTTGCCTGAGCAAGTACTGCCAATCAAATATAGCCATGTCATTTCATGCCCGAGGTGGTGTGAGTTTCACTACCCCATCAGCATCCCTAGAGGCGACACTGTCCACGGTACCAAAATAAAATGGAGAGCTATGTTAAGCATCCTATGATCCATGATAGGAAATCACCCATTGGTGCTGAACCGGTATGCAACTCGTGATACCACTTTAGGTGAGTGAAATCCAAGAGGCATATCTTAAATCCTTTAAAAAAATCACCACCATAAGCAAATCGAAGTGTACCACCACCCTACTTGCAAGAGAATCTCATGCCTTGCTAAGCACACACTTGTGTACAATAAAGCTAATGTCTACTCCAAACATGTGCCACCATGTCACATAAGTGCGAGATCCAATCCATTCATCAGTTTGGCCTCTGACCTTGTGCATGTTTTTCTAAAAATAAACATGGTCCACTCAACATCTGGGCCCAATAAATGGAAACAAATGAATGGCTAGAAAACTACAACCAAATTTTGCAGAGCCGTACATTTTTTTTCTTTTTTTTTTTTTTGTTTTGGCTGTAGCCGATCGACTTGACAAGTAGATCAACCGAATTCCTTGGACTGAGACATCAACATATTGGTGCCATTGTGATCATCCCGGACTTATTGTGCCATACTGGCAGATGTGTGGTGTGTGCTTGAGCTTTATTCCACACCCATGTGCGCTTGGCAAAGCTCTTTCACCATGGGCCTATGCTGCATGATGTAGATTGCACCAAGCTCTGTGGGGCCGACCTTGATGTATGTGTTTTATCCACGATGTCCATCTGTTTTGCTGGCTCATTTTAGGGAATAAGCCCAAAAATAAGGCAGATGTGATGCTCACATGGACCACAACACAGAAAACAGTGGGAATTGAATGCCTACCGTTGCCTACTGTTGAAACTTCTCAAGGGCCACTGAAATTTTGGTTCAAGCTGATATTTGTGTTTTCCCTTCATCCATGTCTGTGTGACCTCATGAACACGCTGGATGGCAAATAAACATCATGGTAGGCATTAGAAAGTTTTCAACGGTGGGCATCATTATCCCCAACTGTGCATGTGGTGTGGTCCACTTGAGCTTTTAATCCGTCTCAATTTTGTGCTTACGCCCATAAAATGAGGTCGGAAAACAGATGGACGACCCGGACAAAACACAAACATAATGACAACCGGCGTGGTCAGCAAGCAATCTGCGTCAATTCGTAGTAAAGCAAGCGTTTTCGATTTAAAAGTTCTCCTGTCTCCGCCCTTTTATCATGCTCCAGAAACCAAAATAAAAAGAGTACAACAAGCATTTGGGTTTGGCAGTAGCTTCTGATAGAAAGATATGAAGTTGATGCCAAAATCTCCATCTTATGCATTACTTGCCTTTTGGTTTTGGTGTATACATGTCTTGTATTTGGCAGAGAAGTCCGCAGCTCAAACTACAGACCCAGACGAAGGTATGTACGTTTCCATGCATGCCTGCCTATATTTTATGCCTGCACTTGCAAATACTCTCCTTTATAGGAAATTGGAATTTTATTTATAAAATGTATTTGTTGGTCTTTCTAATTGACAATTTGTTGGTTTTCTTCTAAAACAGTTGAAACCATGTAAGATATGGATTTTTTTTTTTTGCCTTTTATTCTCTAAGAAAGAGAGAATTATCATTTTTTGGGTATTTGGAGAGAGAGAGAGAGAGAGAGAGAGAGAGAGAGAGTCTGCGTTCACCAAGTGAATTGGGTGTAAAGAGTATATATACGGAACTTTTGGTGTATAAGCTTTTGTGTCACCTCTGGTTATGGTTGGACAGTTCATGAATGCAGGTATGCGTGCGCAGACGAATGGTCTCTTTAGAAATTTGAATTTTGTTTATTTAGTTCTTTTTTTTGTTAGTTTTTTTTTTTCCTGGCCAAACATTCGAAACCCATGTGAGCCGTACCAAAAGGAGCAGCGGAGATGGAGACCAGCAGTGTTTCCTGGAGCCTTTGTGGTGTTTAGAGGCCACCCAACCCATTCGTAAATCGTAAGGTGATTCCCATCTGGATGAAGGGAAAAAACAAATATAATCCTGATCCAAAACTTGTGCGTTCCCACTGAAGTTTCAACGGTGGGCGTTCGATCCTCACTCGTGTGACCCACTTGAGTTTTGGATTTTTTTTTTTTTTTTTTGGTTAGAGCGCACACACCACTATCTGGGGAACACCTGACCAGTAGATCAAACTGAGTCTTGGGATAGGACATCAATATATTGGTGCTGCTCTGATGGATGGATTGGATCTCAGACCTACTGTGCCATGCTCGCACATGTATGCGCGTGTACTCAAATACTTGGGTTGATTGTCTATGAGAGACTTTCATATCACTTACAGAGGTTTACTCGATTAAAGAAACGAAGTTGATGCCAAAATCTCCATCTTAATAAAAGAAAACCTTGCCTTTTACTTTTGGCCTCTTCTGTTTGGTAGATAGGTGAGGTCCGCAGGACCGCAGCTCAGGCTACAGACCCATCTGAAGGTATGTATTTACCGTTGGATGCATGCATTTGTATGTGTATTTATGTATGAAATTGCAAATACTCTCTTTTATGGGAAATTGGAATTTCATTTTTATACAATAAAACTAGCATTTGTTCGTCTTTCTATATAATACTCTGGTTGGTTTTCTTGCAAAAATATTGAAACCACGTGAGATTTCTTGCTTTTTCTTTTGGCTTTTGTTCTCTAAGAAAGAAGAAAATCATTTGGGGGATTTGGAATGGTCTTAGAGAGAGAGGCTTTGGATACAGGAATGGTCAGAGAGAGAGAGAGAGAGAGAGAGAGAGAAAGAGGCTTTGGATACTGGAATGGTTGAAGAGAGAGTTGGCTTTGGGTACTGGAATGGCAGAGAGAGAGAGAGAGAGAGAGAGAGAGAGAGAGTCTGTTGGCTTTGGATACTGGAATGGTCGGAGAGACAGTGAAAGGATACTGGAATGGTCGGAGAGACAGTGCCTTTCACTTTCACCCATTTAATAGAATTTGACTTTCAACCGTTTTAAGAGAATTTGAGGTAATGAAGAATTTGAGGTAATGAAGAAAATATACTGAACTTTCTGTGTATATTCTTTTGCATCACCTCTTATCATGGCTAGGTAGTGACGAGTGGGACCCACCACATATTTCGTGTTATGCACTGGTTTGAGGTGTCACTATTGGTCTTTAACATGATAAGATGTTGGTGAGTAGCATATACACTCGAGTATTTGGTGTATCATACAACGGTGAAAAGCTTATACATGAATGTTGGGTTTATGAGCTGTGCACGGGATTAGTGGTGCTGGGCACCGGGTTTATGTGCTGAACACTGGATTAGTCTCTCTTCTTAGATAAAGGATAACTGGTCACCTCCAGGTAGAGGTGGGCAACGATCCGAGCCAGTCCAGTTAGCCCTAGTTTAGGTTTATTCGTTTTTGTGCTACCCTAGTTTGTGGATCGGCCTTGTTTGGGTTTTGGGCAGACCCATGTGACCCAAGTTTGGTTTGCTCTAGAAAAATCTGGTTTGGGCCCGATTGGTTTGGTAAAAAATTTCGAACCGTGCCAGGCTAAGTTCAAACAGGTGGCAGCTTTTTTTTTTTTTTTTTTTTTTTTTTTAAGAAATAGCAAAAAAAAAAAAGAAAAGAAAGGAGTACAACTTCAAAATAGACATGAAAGAGTCTTTTCCAAACAAAAGTACATAAGCATAACTTTACAAGTGCAAGGAATAACTAATATAATATGGGTCAGGCTGGGTTGGGTCAGTCCAGACCATGCCGAGCCAAGCTTTAGGCCAGGCTGGGCCGGCGATGCAAGAGATTGGGTTCGGCTCGTTTATTAAACGAGCCACGTTAGGGTTAGGGTTCTCAATTGGTCGGATCTGGATTAGACCCAACTGGATCTAGCTCCAAGTCCGAAAATCTGTAGACGGATTCGAATCAGATTCGGATCCAACTCGGATCCAAAAGGTGATATCCATATCTAATCCATTTATAAATAGCTAGATCCATTTTTGATCGAAAATCCATATAACCATCGGATTCGGGTCGGATCTAGGTCCGAATCCACCCCATCACAAATTTAAAAAAATATATAATATAATATAATATAATATATTTAATTTAGTAGCAAAATGATGTAAATCCCACTATTTACTGTGATATGGTCGACCTGAGATTGGCATATGTCTCAATTTTGAGACGTGGACTAAAATAATCTAGAAAATGAATGGCCAGCATGGATATAACATATACAGTAAGGTGACAATTCAGATCTGGATCGGATTCAATTGGATATAGCTCCAAGTTTGAAAATCTATCGACGGATTTAGATCGAATTCGGATATATTTTTGTGAATCCAAATCCGGTCCATTTAATTAATCAGACCTATTTTAAGATCCAAATCCGCATTATATGGATTTAGAGCGAATCGAATTTCGGATCTAAACCACTCCATTGAGAGCCCTAGTTAGGGTGGCTCGTCATTGGCTCAAACTCCACTTCGAACCTGGCTAAACCGGGCTTTTTCGATACGGGTTGGGTCGAACTTCCGAGCTATCTCGATTTGTGTCTAGCTCTACCTTCAGGCAAGGTACCGCAGATCATGGTACAATACCATATTTCCTGCCAACATGCCACTTGCATCAAACATCATTACCATTAAAGCAATAGGCACATCCATGAAGATTGCATGGCATAAAAGTCATGCTGGTCTGCATGCCAAGTGGGTCACACTCTTGGAAGTAATGGACAACTGACAATTTGTCTGAACATATAGGTGTGGCCTACTTAGTTATAAGGTCAGCCTGATTTTTTAGAAAGGTGATATTCATGGTGAAGCCTATCATTTTCATGGTACAGATTTCTTTAAAAGGTGACATGTTGATTACAACTTGCTTGATTTGTCTGGTGACATCAGTTGTATTCGATTACAGTAATGGCAATTGTTACATTATTTATTTCATCCATATAAAATTGTATAGATGACAATTTTACAATTGTAATTAGTACAAATGCTATTACCCGCCTCTCATTACATTTGCATTTGTCCCTCAAACTATGTGCCAAAATATTTGTTTAAACAAACTTTGTGAAATAGTAAATGATGACCTACTTGTGTTATGTTACCATGGAAACTACCGGAACAAACAAGCCCTAAAATCACCCGGGACCAAGGTAAATGTCTTGTAACTTCTTTTATTTTCAAAAAGATATTTTTGTCGTAAGGAGTTGTGGGTGCGTTTGTTCCCATAGTTGCATATTAACTCAAAATACAATGTTTTAATTTTCGGCTTATGCATCACTTAGGTGAAACATGTAAGCGCTGAAAAGGGTAGACCATACCATGAAGGTCACTAGGAGTGAAAATTGGAACAATCTAATCATCATGTAGGCAGGCCTACCTAATGAATGGCAATTCTGATTATCATCCCAGTTGATCTTTCTGATGATGATCGACTAAACCAATCAGTGATGAGATCTCTCTATAAGATCGATCAGGCTACACCTGCATTGAGTGGGTAGTGAGGATGTTGGGAGGAGGAACGAGAACACTCTCTTTTAATAATAATATAATATACAAAGATATGGTGTCCCGAGGGAGCACCAAAATAAAGAGAAAACACTCTCTCTGACATTTTCCATTGTGTAAATCTTATTTTATTGGGAACAAAATGAGTAAGTTCATCTACATATCTTGCCTTAATTAACTGCTATACAAGGAGTTACTCCATATATTGTTTGACGGAAATAGGTGGTGGATATGTTTGTCTTCTATTGAGATTTCATGACTCAGTAGTGTTTGTACCACTGATCATTGATGCATAGTACTTGTATGATTGTATCATGAACGAACATGCGTGTTAGCAATCCTAACCGTTGACTCTTAACGTGTTTGCTTTGGATGGTGCAGCGGCTACTCTAAACTCCATCTTTCAGCAGTGGAACATTTCTGCAACACCTGATTGGAATATAAGTGGGGAACTGTGTAGTGGGGTTGCCCTTACAGGAATTGGCAATGCGCACCCTGGGATCGAATGCCTATGCACTTTCAACATCTGTCACATAACGAAACTGTATGTGTTCTATCATGTGCACTATCCATTGATACACGTAATACACCCCATAAATATTTGATTTTGCTTCATGGGGAATGATATTAACGGGCCCGCATCTTATCTAGTTCCATGATATGGACTTGGGCTATCAATGGGGTGGGATCTGTTGGTTGGCTTCTAGGACCACTCAAGAGGTTTTGGGCTTTGGTCTTAAATTGTAGCCATGGCTATGCTTGGGCCTGGTTTTAGACCCAATAAATAAATGGGCCTGATCCACGCCTAAATTGATAAAGGTTCTGATTCAATGAGGGGCGCTTACTTGAGGGGGTGAAACATATTTCAGCTATTTGGGTGGACGATACACTTGTGACAAATCTGGACCATTTATTAGGTATAGGGTTCATTGAACATGCCATGGATTGAAAATAATGTTGGTCCATTGATTAGGAGGTTAAATGGGTGGTTAGGAAGAAGAAAGTGCAGTGACTTAAATTCAACTTGTCTCATTTGATGAGTGTCCTACCCAGATATTTGGTATATGGCATGTTCATAGTGTCCCCTACCTAATGAATGGGCATGAAACTCTGTCGCATGTTTGGATGTGTCCCATGAGGGGCCCTTCACTGAATCATGACCCATTGGGCCGGAGTCCAATTGAGGTCCATTTATTGCTGTTTGTACTCAAGAGTCAGTGCCGTGGGCTAGGAGTAGGTCTCATGCCTGAAAAGTTCAAATTAAGTGGATCTCTGGTAGACCGTTGCCCAGTCCATGTACGACCTATTGACAACACTAATTTGGACATTTCATCTACTGGCCCTGCCTCTTATTAATTCCAAAGCCTAACATTTCTACCAAATGGGGTGGCTTTGAATGTGGACCGTTGCTCTTATTCTTTGAACAAGCCATTGACAGTGGTTGCTGACCAGAAAAATGGATGACTATTACATTTTTCACTCCACAGGTGGGGCCCACTGGATTTGGTCTTAATCATACGTGGGCCCACCACCGGGCCTCGTTGTTTCTGGAACATATAAAGAGGAGATTTGACTCCCTAAGCCTGCATGTGCACGTTAGGATATGCCCTTATATAGATTCATTTATTTCTATTTGTTTTGCCCTTCAGGATAGTCTTTTATCAGAATGCGACAGGTCACATTCCGGAAACCATCGGGAATCTGACTCACCTCAACTTTCTGTATGGGTTTCTCTCCTCTAATTTGATTTCCACAGATAAAAGTTTTGATTCGCTGGCAGACGAGATGGATGATACCCAGGCATTTAGAAATTACTTAGAAATTGCAAAATGTTTATTGTTTTTATCTAACTATTAGACTGGTGGACATTTATTGGATGGTTAAAAATGAAAACATTGACGGTATTATTTGAATAAATAAGTGTCCATGAATATAAGGTCAGGATTGTTCAACCAATCTGTTTTTTGGTCGGTTTATAAGTTTGAGTTAAGATATGCTCCGTGTACCATTTCTAAGTGCCTGTGTATCAAACATCATATGCTATATAATATCTTCTAACGTTTCAGGACCAATTTTGAGATTATGGAAAACCTCCCTTACAAGAAACACCCGTTTCGGGACCAATCAATTTTTGCGTGTGCATACTTGGGCCTACTTTCAGGCCCCAAAAAATAAACATGCTGTGCACAGGCTATATAATATCTAATATATGACCTATGCTAAGCCCACACAAGTGTACAAGGCATCTCATCCATATGCTACCTTATGTGTGCCAATGTGGCACAAAGGTGTGAGATCCAAGTCGTCCATCCATCAGGTTAGTCCTATTATTTCTCTTAAGCACTTTTGGTGGCTCACACAGCTGGATAAGGCATCTCATCCCTATGCCTCCATATCTGTGCCAACGTCGCACATGGGAATGTGATCCAAGCTGTCCGTCCATCAGGTTAGTGCCATTATTTTGAAACTGGCACAAAAGTCAGGCTGGTAAGCACTTTAGGTGGCCCACAATCTTCAAAAGAAATGGATGGCTGATAAAGCTTCAGCAAGTTTTTTCCTACATGGCTTGGATCTCATGCCCATATGCAATGCTGGTACATGTCTTGACATGTTCATGAACTGTGCCTTCTAATTGTGTCAGGGCATAGCAAACCTCTAACAACATATTCTGTTGCTGCCCGGTCAGACCATTGGTATATGCCCGTTTATGGTCTGTCCAACCTATTGGAGATCTTTAAATAGATGGTTAAAAAAGTTAAATTCCTTCATTTTGCAAAGCTTGAATAGTCTGGTCCATGTGATTTTGGGATCATAGCCCATCTATGTTGGGGCGCTAGCTGATGGAAAATTGGATCGCTTGATCACGACCCATCCTTGCTCCTTCGATGCCTGCTGCTTCAATGATTGCGGGTTACTACTGCACTAATTACAAAGTTTGGCCTATATTTACAGGGAATTGGGTGGAAACAATTTAAGAGGTTCCTTGCCTTTATCTATTGGCAACTTAAAGTCCATGCAGTACCTGTAAGTTATTTAAAAGCTTCTGAAATATAAGTAGCTGGACCATGTTGTTGTTGTTGATGATGATGATGCAGTTGTTGGCGGTGATGATGATGGCCATGATCATGATGGTGATGCAGCTGTTGGTAATGATGACAATGATGATGTTGCAATGATATTGATTTAATGAACCACAATGCACTCCACAAGTTTAACAACCATAAAATATTTTGCAATAGTGACAATGATGATGATTACTAACGTTTGTGAGAGTCTTGTGTTCTCATTGCTAGTCCCAAACCTTGATAAATGAGGATGGTTGTTGAAATCAATGTTTTAAATATCGTTATTGTGTAATGTATTGCACCTTTGGGATACGGATACATATCGGTTATCGCATGGGATATATTGGTTGTATCGCGTAATGTATCGTTATTGTTGGGAAACATGGACATTGGGAATTTGGTCAAAATTTTCAATGAAACTTCAAGGATTGTTGAAAAAGACATCAATACATACTTAGAAATCAAAACATTACAAAAAAAAAGTGCACATAATGGGGGTTTCCTTTGTATGGGGTCCTAATATATGCACTGTCCAACTGAACTGATGCAAGTATATTCAAAATCTATTCATATACTTTATAAACATAAGAAGACATGTATGGAAACACAAGCAATACATTCAAAAGCAAAAGAAGAATCATTAGATCAGGTTACATACATGTTTGATTTTGTGTTTGGATACAAAGATTGCAATTGATTTGCGAGAAATTGAGAAATTTTATTTTTTTTTTCCAATTTTCTGTAACTTGGCCCATCTCCCTCAAATCTCGAAATCGAAGCTCCAAATCCATGATTTTTCATGAAAAACATGAAGGATTTAACGTGATTTACAACAAAAAAATTAGATCAGAAATAAAAAAATGCTCATCGGATCGAATAGGTGGGATATATCGACACTCCCTGTGCGTTTCGTATCGCACAGGTGGGATACAAGATATATCGTGGGATATATTGACCGATATCGTCGATATTTAAAACACTGGTTGAAATTGAGTGTCTTCAATTTATGTTGAAATAGGGGTAGTCAGTCGATTGAACAAGCCTGGTCGATTGATCGAAATTCCCTAGATGTTCAGGTTTGCTCGCTGGACAATTTGGACTAGTTCAGTCAATCAACTTATGAGGCTTGATCGATAAATATTATTCAGAAAACCTTGTATACTCTCTAGACACTTTTGGGCATGTTCGGTCACTCGAACATGTGGTGCTTGATCGATCGAGGATAGCTCAGGCAATGTCAATCGACCGATACTTAGATCGACGATGCGCGCGGTTTTACAAGATTAAAGTTTAACGTTATGTGATTAAGGCTTGTTTTAGAGAGAGCTAGGGTTTTGAAGGAGGATTTTGTCTAGGAGACAACGGGTATTACATGTAAGTGTTCTCTTCTCTTTTAATTTGGTTTCATAGTGGATTTGATCGTCACTTGGTGCCGTGGTTTTTTCCCGCAAGGGTTTTCCACATAAAAATAATGTGTTCTCTGTGTACTTAGATTGCATTTTTTTATCACTTGTTTGATTAGACTCTGTGATTGCTTTAGTGGTGCTCGCCCTCCAACAAGTGGTATCAGAGCTTAATTAGGCTGAGGTATTAGAGATACATTGGAATTTGAGTTTTTATATGGACATGTTGATGAAGGGATCAAATGTGAAGTATGAGATGGAGAAGTTCATTGGGAAAAACAATTTTGAATTGTGGAAGGTGAAAATGAGAGGCCTTCTAGTTCAACAAGGGTTGCAGTAGGCACTCCTTAGTTAACCAAAGTGTCCTGAAACTATGACAGATGAAGAATGGGAAGAACTTGATCAAAGGGAAATCACTTCAGTCCAATTATGTTTGGGCGATGATGTCCTTTATAATGTTCTTGATCATAAGTCCATTACGAGGCTTTGGACAAAGTTAAAAAGCTTGTACATGACAAAATCTCTCACGAATCGTCTGTATCTGAAGAAGCAATTCTATAATCTGAAGATGACAGAAGGGTTAGACCTTAATAAACACATCAGCATGTTTAATCAATTACTCTGCAAGTTGACAAGTGTGGAAGTAAGATTTGAGGAACAAGATAAAGCCCTAATCTTGTTGTCTTCCCTCTTGGATTCCTACGAGTATCTAGTGGATAATTTTTGCTACGGTAGGGATACCTTGGACGTCGAGATCGATACTGCCATCTCAACCCTTCACTCGAAGCAGATGAGAAAGAAAGGTAGTGGCAAAGGATCATCTACCGACAAATTATTTGTCCGGGGTAGACAGTTTGATTGAGAAAAGGGAAAGCCTCGATCAAGGTCCAAGTCTAAGGGCAATGCGAAATTGAAGTGCTGGAATTGTGGGAAGACGAGACATATAAAAAAGGACTACACAAACCCTAAAATCCAAAATGCAGAAAATTAGAAAATTCTACAAAGGAGTCCAATTCAGCGGAATCCAAAGAAAGGGCAAGTGGCTGCGATGTGTTGTCAGTTTCCAAGTCGGATCACTTCCATAAGGAGTGGATTTTGGATACGGGAGCATCATTCCACATGACTCTCCATCAGAGTTGGTTCACTACGTACAACGAGTACGATGGTAGCCTGGTTTTTATGGACAATAACCATGCCTGTAAGATGGTTGGAATTGGATCCGTGCGCATCAGAATGAGTCAAGGGGTCATAACATTTATACCCCTTTTGAAGCTGAGAGTATCCAAGGAATACGCACTTAACAGCGTGAGAACTAAGCTTGTCATTATTACCATCAAGTATTTGAACAAAACATGTGCATCCAAAAATATTGGGAGGTAAAGGAAAGGGTTTATTATTAGGATATAAAATTTCAAAAGACGATTTATAAGACAACACACATGATGTATGCGATTAATGAGAAATATAGCATTAAGAACTGCATCGTCTCAAAAATGCTTAGGTAAATTCATACCGAGGAGAAGAGCATGAGTGAACTTAAGAAGATGACGATTCTTTCTTTCAGTAACACCATTTTGTTGAGGAGTGCGAGGACCTGAGGTACGAGATAAAATGCCATGGTCCTTCAAAAAAGACACGAATGTTTTCGACATATATTCTCCTCCGTTGTCAAAGTGGAGGATCTTGATGTTACATTGAAATTGTGTGAGTACCTCAGTATGAAACACTTTAAACATGTTAAACACCTCATTGTTAGACTTAAGCAGATATACCCATGTCATACGTGAACAATCATCAATAAAAGGTAACAAACATCTATAGCCAAAAGAAGAGGTCTGGAGCAGGATCCTAGAAAACAGAGTGAATAAGTTCAAAAGGTTGAGATTTCCTCTCAGACAAGCTAGGAGGAAATGTAGTTCGATGGTGTTTAAACAGTTCACAAGTATCACAACATAAAGATTTAGTGACAGAAATAGATGGAACAACAATTTTAATCTAGTTAAGGTGGATGCCCTAAACGACGATGCCATAGCAGCACAAACTCTAGATATAAGGACAAGGCACTGGAAGCTAGTACTGGTGTATCATCGAGGAAATACACCCCTCCCCACTCATGACCCTTACCAATCATCCACTTCATCTGGAGGTACTAAAAAACATAATGAGACGGTAAGAAAGTGATGGAGCAGTTTAATTCCTTTGTAGGAGAACTAACAGCCAAAAGGTTAAGGGGTGAACAAGGAACATGAAAAACTAATGACAATGACAAGCAAACAAAATATTAATGGATCCTGTCCTAGAAATAAGAGACCTACTACCATCAACAACTGTGAAAACCAGTACTGACTAGAAGGAGAATAGGAGCTAAACAAATGACACTTACCAATCATGTGTGATGAGGCTCCAGAGTCTATGATCCAGGAGGAAGGAGAAGAAGATACATAGAGAGCAGTACCTGACTGGGCTAAGTTAATGGTGGAAGAGGCAATTTGTTCACGGGATTGTTGTTACTTCAAAGCCTCAAATTCTTCTCGCGAAATAATAGCAGAGTCATTTGAAGTAGACATTCCTAGGAAACCAGTAATGGATGCATGAGACTTCTTAGAATTGCATGATATAGCTTCAGCCATATAAGTGCCTGTCCATGAGGGACGCCCGATGATTTCCCAACATCTATCAATAATATGATTAGTTCTACAACAATGGAAACACATACGGGACATGCTATCATGACCACACCCTCGTTTGCCAAAGGAATGGAAACCACGGCTACCTCTTTCTGAAGATCGACCTCTAGCTCTGCTCCCGTGGCTAGGAGGTCGACTAAAAAATGAAGTGTTCCGGCTCGAGCCCCCTTTATCGAAAGAAGGACAATAATTAGATAAAAATGCAGTTCGGTCAGCAGTAACAAGAGCGACCAAAGATGAGGTAGAGATTCTTTGAACTAGAGAATAAGCAATTGACAAGGACAGGAAGGGCTCCATAGCTATAATGCGACTGCGCATACCTTGATATTCTGAACTAAGCCTAGGTAGAAACTACATGATTCTGATCTATTCGCGTTGTTGTCGTATGAGTTCACGATCTTCTGAGGAGTGAGATGGGAGAGGGTGAAACATATCCAGCTCATCCCACATACCACGTAAAATAGTGAAATACTACTTTAAACTTCGAAATTCTTGCTGAAGTTTGCCTATATTTGAAAATAGCTAATATATTCTGGAGATATTGTGATCTTCAGAGTACATATCTCTAATGGTATCCCATATCTTCTTAGTAGATGATAAAAACATGACAGAATTGTTAATAGTGTTCTCCATACTGTTCAAAAGCCATGCCATAACCTGGTAATTCTCCTTAGTCCATGTTTTAAACTTCTCATCCGATGAATCTGGGGGATCATCTAGGATATACGTGAGCTGCTCCCTTCCTCCCAAAAAGAGCTTGACAGATTGTGCCTATTGCAAGTAATTGTTTCCATTCAATTTGACAGTAGTGATCAGTAGAGAATTAGATTATGAGGGCCCAACACCAGATTCAAAAGAAACCTTGTCATCCATGGCCTCCACAGTCACAACTCAAATAGCTAAACTACTGTGTGAGAGGATAAAACAGCCAACAACAATATGAGCAAAAAAAGAAAGCAATGTGTGAGTTGGACGTCGTTAAAGGGATTCACAAGGTGCCTAATGGCAATAGAAGGGCTGAGATCATTAATACACCTTCACAAGACATCAAACCAGCAAATGCAACTTCAAAGGGGTGTGCAAGGTGTACAAGAACATGTAGCACATAAACTGAGTGACTCGGTGCACATAAATAGGGCAAAAAACGATGGAACCAGCTAGGTGGAAGTCACAAATCCTTATAAAACTTCTTTCTTAACTCAAATCATCTCAAGAATCATGAAGTACACTAAAAAAAATGACCATTCCTTTTAAAGATCCTAAAAAAATTCTTACCAATTTGAGAGAAATCGTTGAAACATCGAAATTTGGGAAGTTTCTGACAAATTGAAAAACGGCAATAAACACCCCTCAAATGTCCTCCAAAAAATAAAATAAAAATCACCATAAATTCCCTAAAATCATTCCGATTTAAGCAATACCAGTTTTGAAACAAAAAGGACCGTACGATTGTACAATCGCTGACTTCAGCCTTACAGTTGCTGACGTCAACAGACCCCTATAACCCCGAACAAAATGAACTGAACCAAAGCTCTGATATCAAGTTGAGATTCACTAATTTAGAAGATAAATTAAAAGAGAGTTAGAGAAAAAAGGGAAAGGAAAAGAGAAGAAGGAGAAGAAGAAAGAGGAGAGGAGCTTGGGACACATAATGGAATACATGCAGAGGAGCTTGGGACACTCACTCTTATTATATAACAAATACTTACATAGTATGTAGAAATACACATAATGGAACACTTACAAACAGAAAAATAAATACATTTAGTTTTCTCTATACATAGAGAAAAAACTCATATAGGATAAAATTAAGAAAAAGAAAAAGAAATATCATTTTCAAGTAAAAACTAAGACCACCTAGGTTTTCATATTTATGGAAATGCCATTGAATATATTTAATGAGCTGATAAAATGTGTTACTTTGAAAAACTATCAGCATTGCCTCCTTAAGGTTAATGGATAATCGAAATCGTCCCTCTTGTTATCACTGTTGTGAATGGGCCGTAGCTGTTAGTGCACTTTTCTGTGGCATACTAGTGCACCTTATTTGTCATTTACTTAGGTCAGTGTGTCTAGTGTTGGTTGAGCTTAATGAAGACAAAGACCGAAGACTCAAGACGGACCTGATGCATCAAGGAAGAAGAAACAGGTAAAAGAGATGCCTTGGTGAGCCTTAACCTTGAACCTATCCAAAACCATAACCTCTAGATGACCGTGACCATTAGGCATACCCTTAGTCATCTTAGATTGGCCTTAGGTATCACAAATGACCACTTATAAGATGGCCAAGAGGTTACATGAACTGCTACAAAACACAAGAGATAAAAATCAGCAGAATTCATGCTCTGACCGGTCGCCCGACCGGTCGGCAACAGGCCCAAATTAGACAACGACCAAAACAGAAAACCTGTCTTTGGGGTATTAATTCGACCATTTGTCCGACCAGTCGGCCTGTCTGTCAAACCGGTCGGCGACCGACCAGTTTGAGACAGCAACTATCCCTGTCCAGGCCATGTAATTCGACTGGTCACCCGACCAGTCGAGGACCCCTAGCCGATCGGTTACGACTAGTTGGGACAAGTCGAGAACTAGCCATTTTCTGCCCGTTTTAGATTCGTTTGGACTTTTTCTATAAAACGGCTTGGCTCGATTTGAGGGAAAAGAAGAGGGATTTTGAGAGGATTGAAGCCACCATTATTAGAGACTATTAGAGGATCAATTTCTAACATTTGCAAGGCATCTTCCTTATGATTTAACGCAAGAATGGAGCATTCCAAGCTCAAGAAGAAGATGGCCTTCACCTTCTTTTGATCTCTAAAGTTTGGATCTTTCTTGATAGTCATATTCTTATCCAAAGCTTTAAGATGAGATATTTATAAGTGAGCAACTTTAGGCAACTCATTTTCATTAGTTGTAGAGTTCTCAAACCTACCATCCTCTCACCTTGGGCATCTCAAAAGCATCACATGCAAGGTGATTGATCAAGTGTAGATGAGGCATTGACAACGCAACGGCAACACGATTAGGGGAGCAACGAGAGTTTATTGAAGCACGGGAGAGCGGAGATCAAGCTACCCAAAGCGGCGCTGAACAAGGGGCTCATCCAAAAAGTAAGTTATCATATTGAGAGTCCGGTTGCACTCCTTCCTCGGTAAGGATTGAATGTGAGAGTTTGGATCTACAAACTCGAACAAGTCTCTGTGGGGAGCCTCCGGCTGGAGTATACGCTAGATTCTTGGATTGGAATCGAAAGGTTGGGAGGAACCTTGTCAAACTCCTAGGTTGAGAGATGAACCTTGAAATCTCCGTTATAGGTTGGGAGGAACCTTGTTAAACTCCCCGATAGAGTGGAACCGTTTAAACACCTTGGTTGGGAGGAGCTCAGATTTAAACTCCCTAGTGAATGCCGGTGTACTACAAGGGTGAGTACTTGAACCGGGAGTGGAGTAGGGTGACAAAACCACTATACATGCTTGTGTTTGTGATTGAGGTGAGCTCATTCTTAATCTAGTCTTATATGGTTTAATTGCTTAATTATTCATGCTTAATTAGAATATATGCTAGGCACTAGATAGATACATCTACACACAAGATGTACTTTCACTAAGTAGAGTAGACTTGAGCTTATATGATCCACTCTCATATAGTCTATTTAGGTTGCATAGATTAGGTGCTTGATTAGTTTAATCATTTGATTATCTATGCATGCTTAGGCTAGGTTGTCTTTATATTTATCATATGCTAGCATTGTGATTGGACCTACTTAAATTTGAAAGCTAAGTGTTCTTGCTTAATTAGTTTAGAATTGTTAATTAGTTTCATTAAGGTAAGATGTTTTAAAAAAGATTTTTAAACGATCCCAATCACCCCTCCTTTAGGACATAGACATAGTTCTCCAAGCTCCGCTCTAAGCTTCCGCACGCTTAGCGTCTTAAGTGCTATGTAAAAGACGCAATTTCAATAGCCTGTAAGTTGTGCTAAATGGATAATTCTCATATGTTGATGTGGCGTTGTGAGCAGATGAATATTGGTAGAAAGGATAACTTTCAATTACGGATGTTCTACTCTACAAAATGGTCAAGATCGCCTTTTATTGCAATTATCAGGTCCTTCCACATCAGTGGCAGTGTGGCACCCAAAAATATAAACGGTTCCAATCATCAAACTATCTCTCTATGTGGAACTGATAATGTATTTATTTATTATTATTATTACTATTATTATTTTGGATTAGTACACACCCCACTGTTAGCACACCCACCCACCCTGTTAGTCACACATCAATGTTAGCCACCCCCAAGAACCGATAATGTATGTGCCCAAATTAATGCAACTAATTGAATGAACTTGTTATTTATTCATTGCTTGCTATTAGTATTGTAATCTATGTCGTTAACATTCATATTGATCTTGTCTTTTCAGGAGTTTTAGTACCAATTTGTTTTCTGGAAGCATCCCAACGGAACTTGGAAATCTTAGAAATCTAACCAACTTGTAAGATATCCTTTATTTCTTGATACAAATACATAATTAATTTCGTTTTTTAACTTTTAATTAATTTAAGTTATATATTGGCTATGATAATTTCAAGTTGTTGTTCATTGGTCACGTGTAATCATTGACACTAATTTTTGGTGCAAGCAGTTGTTATAACTGTCTGATCATGATTGAATGAGGCGTCACACTCGTATGTGGGGGCCACCACTCCAGACCCAACAGTGTGGCACCCAACAACTTGCATGCCAATCATAATGATCACACTGTTGTTTACTTTGCACATGCTAAACCATTGTTGCAATAGTTGGTGATTGCATTGGAATTCGTTTTCCTAGCGTTGCCACTCAAGATCGTCAGTATTCGAGCCCACATGTGAAGATGGTCAAATGGTTGGACTTCCATCTTCTTTATGCGATCATAAATGAGCTATGGTGGTGTAACCATCTTTCAAATATGAACTTGACCTTTGATTTTTGGAGTTGATTGTGAGCTGTTAAAAATGCTCTTTTCAATGTTCTAAATTCATCAACCTTGTGTCTGCTTTTGGAATGCAATCGACTCAGTTCCAGATCAACATTGAATCGACATGTCTTGAATGAGTCAAACCCTAAAAGCAAGCCACTTAAAATACCTGAAATGGGGGCTGACTCGAATCCTTCAAGATCATAGTTGAGCCAACCCAGATGAGATGACTTAAGCTTCATCTGATAGTTAAAAACCAGTGAGATTACATGGCATTTTTTATTCGTTGGGCTTTGCATTTATCATCTTGGTTAAATTATTCTGATTTTCCATTCTTTTGCAGGCACTTAGGTACCAATTCTTTCAATGGGTCACTTCCTCAAGAGATGGGGAATTTGGTAAATCTGCAAGTCTTGTAAGTTCTTAATCGTATCTTTAATTTACTGTATAACATAGCCCATCTACATGAGCAAGATCCAACCCATCTATCAGGTGGGCCCTTGTCACGCCCCAAATTTGGTTCTCGACGTCCATTTGCCGTAACCCGAATTCAGAGGTGGCAGCCTTCATAGCACCCCGATCTCGGATCCTAACTCCACACGCCAGGTTCCGATCCTGGGATACCGCAAGGAGGATTTTAGGGTCTGAATTTTTGTTGAAATATGAGCATCACCATATGAGTACCATCAAAGACAAACACAATATTTTCACTAAGTCATTTCGTTTACATACGGTACTGAAAGGTAAATACATAATGCGTAAATATAAAAACTGTGCACAATTCGGCACCTCCTGCTACTGCACTCCCAACTCCAACTGAACGTTTCTGATACACTCTGGTATAACCTGCAGCGTAACAAACGCGCATAAGCTTCGAACGAAGCTTTGTGAGTGCGTGTGTGCGTGCGTAAAGCGTATGACAAGCATGATAAATATCAGAGTAAGAAGTAAATCATGATGAGAACTTTAAATCAAAACTTAGCCTAATTAGGCTAAACGATCATGTAATGTGCATAACCAATCTACAACGGCTATGCAAGCATGCAATACATATAACTAGCCTATGATGGCTATGCAAGCGTGCAATACAGGTAACCAGCCTACCAAGGCTATATACTCATACTATGCAATAGCCTACAGGGCCTAATGTCACATACAATGATCCAATGCATGTATGCAAATCACCACCTCTCAATACAGTGGTCCAGATACGAACAGTCATAACGCGATCGCCTAGGCAGTGCAGGACTCGGAACTGGTAGCTCTCCCAGTGTGGTAGCTCGCCCAGGCTTACAGCCCCGCCCACATCATACCTGCCCACGTCAGGACCGTCCCACACCATACAGAACATCAGTCACATCACTGATACCAATACCATCTCTGAAACGAAACATCACCGGGGTCTCACAGACCTCACTACTCACCAGTAGAATGCCAAAGCCTATCTGGTGCAATAGCGGACCTACTCACAGCTGGTCAAACTCAACCCACTTTGCCAACGCTCTTCCGACAGGTTAGGTCAAACCTCCTTCCAAACTGACCACGTGCAGTGGAAAACACCGCCGTTTGGTATTCGGCATACTGGTGTATGATTAAACCACCCGGTCCTTAAATGGAGCACCCACCTTGGTACCAACGGGATCAGGGACTTTCACCCAGGGACATCTTTAGCATCCAGTTTAAAGATCACATATTTCCGGTATTCTACAAACCACGATGGAGCTGTGGTTGCAACGTAGTAACCATGCTATATGCGGCACAAGCAGACGGTGCGAAATGCAACCATGCATATAAACGCGGGACGACATGCCCGTGCAAGTCTCCAAAGAGCACCATAAAACTCTAAGGTCTCAAATACAATGTCACCGTCAGCTGGTAATGAACTGCACGACAATCACGACCGATATGGCCGGTTGATACAAGACAATCAGATGAGCCAAGCATTCATGATGCATGAGTCAAGTATACAGTATGAGTGCCAACAAGTAGTCCATCTACCACAATGATTATAAATCAATCTAGTCCAACTAATTTGAGATATGATTAAGATGAGGGGACACATGTGAATGATCGAGTCATAGTGCAGGATGTCGCTAGCCAGGGAATCTCGCACCAAGGGCTACAAGGTATGCTAAGTTATTCCTACCATACAGTGTAAGTCAGGATGATAGATTCATGTCCTCGAATAGTCCCATACCTATTGGAAAGGTTTGCGATATAGAGCACGTGAATTACATTTGCACGACTACATCTCGAACGCTTTATGAATGCGTTTATGCCCTAGTGGTCCCCAACTAACAATGGTGATTCGGGATGCATACTCATTTCACATGCATGGTGGTCGTCAAAGCATATACCATATAGATCGCATAAGAGTATTCCAAATAACATTACGTGTGGCAACAGACATACTAAAAATAGCATAAAAAGATAATTCATTTATAATACAAGCAAACATAAAGAGATATCACTCTAAATGGATGGTATACAACAACACAGATGGTCCAACAACTAAACGGTGTGGATTAACCTTCAACATTCAGATAACCCAAATGAAAAGAAAATGATTGAATACACTACAGACACATCAAAGGTAGAACCTACCTGAGCGGCAAGAGTAGAATACCCAAAATCATGCCGAGACCCGAAATCCTGTAGTACAGTTGAGATAAACACAATAATGGTCCATAAAAAGGAATGTCATAGAAGAGGTTGCAAGATAGACAGGTCATGATAGAAAATCATAAATGGTAGGGTAAATCTGAGATAGATGGTTAATACAATGAGGTCCAAAAAGGGACGACAGGTCTAACCTCATACTACAAGATAGGCCCCATATAATAGATGGCCTAGATGACATACGAACGTCGAGAATGAGCCCCACACTCGTCCTAAAGGTAAACGGATGGGATATACAAGATATGGTGGTCTTTAATAGTTGGGTACAAGGGTAGAAGGGGTGAGTCATATGAGTATACAACAAGCTGAGTTACCAGGGTCAATCAACATGGTGAGTCAATAAGGCAGGTTGACAAGGCGGGTCAACATGGTGAGTCAACAAGGTAAGTTAATAAGGCAGGTTAAGAAGGCGGGTCAACATGGTGAGTTAACAAGGTGAGTCAATAAGGCAGGTTGACAAGGCGGGTCAACATGGTGAGTTAACAAGCTGATTTGACAAGATGGTTCAATAGGGTGAGGTAAGAAGGTAGCCCTATGACTTGGTCCACGCAAACTTTAGGAATTCCCATGCATCCAGATCTATATGACCTTCCAACAAGGGTTTACACAACTAATCATCAAGGTGGATCCACGGGATGGACAACGCGGTCATTCGAACACGCACACTAAGGTGGTCCCAAGGCCATCCTGTACATAACATGCTAGGGTCCATTCATTTGGATGGTTTGGATCAAGCACAAAATTAAGGCGGTCCTAATGGATGGCCGACATACATATCGCACCATGGTGGCCAATGACTGACGTGGATAGGACACATGCATAACAAGGTGGACCCGTGGTTGGGGATAACCGCACAAAGGAGTAGGGAAGCCACATACATCAATGGGTCCCAACAGTTTGGGATCAACCCGATATTCGTGCTTTCCCACTAATCAAGTAAGATGGCAACCAAACACCATGGTGGGGCCCGCACACCACACGTGTGGAACCCCACCCATGGTTGGGTGACTTATGAGCAGGAAGAATGGCAAATAAACATAACAGATGGGTCCTGTAAAGTTTCCAATGGTAGGCATTCAATCACCCTTATTTTCTATGTGTGGTCCACTCAACACTGGGCCCACACCCCTGCCAAGAAGAACGACAAGGTATACCCAACATTCATCAAGGTGGGACCCAAAGTTGGGCCCCATCACCTTTGGTTAGATGGATAAATAAACATTACAATGGCCCCAAGGAAGGTTTCAAAGGTGGGCGTCAATGACCACTGTTTCCTACAATGTGGTCCACCAGAGCTTTGGATTGCCTCATCTTTTCTTGGAGGGCCCATGGACTAAAATAATATGGCAAAAAAGCATATGGGCGGCATAGATAAAACAGATACATCGTAGTGGGACCCACAGGGTGGGCCACCTGCGGGGCAGCGTGGCACCCAAATGGGCCCCCAAGAGTTTTGAATCATGGGCGGCATAGATAAAACAGATACATCGTGGTGGGACCCACAGGGTGGGCCACCTGCTGGGCAGCGTGCCAAAGCACGCTTCTTGGAGCGTGGCACCCAAATGGGCCCCCAAGAGTTTTGAATCAAACTGATACTTTTGTTTTCCCATTCATCCATATCCATGTGATCATATGAATAGGTTGAATGACAAATAAACATCACTGTAGGGCTGGGAAGGTTTCAACTGTGGAGATCATTATTCCCACTGTTTCCCAGGGCATGGTCCACTTGACAATTGGATATGCTTAAATTTTGGGCTCAGCCACTAAAATGAGCTGGAACAACATATGGACGGAATTGATAAAGCACATACATTCTAGGTGGGTCCCACGAGTGGGCCACCTGCTGGGCAACCCAACCAGCCCAATGGGTGGGCTCAACCACTTTATTCTTTATATATATATATATATATATATATATATATATATATATATATATATATATATATATTTCCTTCTCCACACGCATGTGTGGGCTTATGAACAGGTTGGATCTCAAATAAACATCATGGCGGGCCGTAGGAAGGTTTCAACAGTAGGGTAATTGTCCCTACTGTTTTGTTATAAGTGGGGCCCTATTGAGATTTGGATCTGTCTCATTCTTTAGATCATGCCCTAAAATGATCTCCCCAAAGGGATCAACGGTGTGGATACCACACAAACAACACGGTGGGGCCCACTAAATTTTGGTGACGTCACTCCAGTAGCAAGATAGCTACTCAACGCGTTAGTAGCTCCCAGCGTCAGAGACGCTGGGAGCCTCACTCCCTTTTGTTTTGTTTTTCTCCTTTTTTTATGGTTTTGATCGAGTGGGGCCCACATAAGGATGATTCACTTCGTCTATTAGGTTCCCCAGCTCATGGGGGACCCAACGAGCCCAATATTGGGTATGTGAATAGGTCTACAAACAGCAAAGTGGACCGAGGAAGTTTCGACAGTGGACATCATGTTCTCCACTGTTTCCTGTGGTGCGGTCCGCTTCAGATTTGGATCGGCTTCATATTTGGGCCTTGGCCCTAAAATGATATGGGAAAACAGATAGACGGTGTGGATACAACAAAAACATCAAGGTGGGTCCCACGAGTGGGGACCCCATTCCAGCCGTCCTGACGCTGGACGGCTCCAGCGTCCCAGACGCTGTGAACGTCCAGCGTCTGGACGTTATATATTTTTTTTCTTTTTCTTTTCTCTTAGTTTATTTCAGGTGGGGCCCACTTAGGGAAGATCCAATCCATTCATCAGGTTTCCCAGCTCTTTGGGGACCTAATAAGCCCAATATTGGGCAGGTGATTCTGTCTACAAATATCACGGTGGGCCACGGAAGTTTCAATAGTGGTCATCGTTATCCCCACTGTTTTCTATGGTATGGTCCACCCGAGATCTGGATCTAATTCATTTTTGGTACCCAGCCTTAAAATGGGCTAGAGAAACAGATGGACGGCATGGATCAAATACATGCATCAAGGTGGGTCCCACGAGTGGGGACCGACGGTCAACCCCCCAAGGTGGCTAGGCGCTGCTGGGCAGCAGCGTCCTCTGGACCCTGACTGTCCAGCGGCCGATTCTTCCCTTTTTTTTGTTTTCTTTTTTTTTTTGCATTGACCAGTGGGGTCCACACGTGTAGGATCCACACCATTCATCAGCTGGGCCATCTCATGGTGGGCCCAATTAGCTTTGGATCAAGATAATCCTTATATTTATCATTTAATCCATATCTTTGTGTTTTAAAGAATGGGGAAGAAAAGAAAATTGAGCATCATGGTGGGCCATTGGCCACACTAATCATGCCACAAAATGGGTCCCCAAGTGGGATCCACACCATCAAAAGGTGGGATCGATTTGAATCTTAGATTCTACACAACACCTAATAGGAACATGGATGCACTCACAATGATGGTTGGATGGTCGGATGGGGTTGGATTGCCGATCGGACAGTCGGGATGATGATCGGGGTCCTCCAAGCTAGATCTCCTCCTTCAATCTCTCTCTTTCTCTCTTGATCTCCCTCTAAATCTCTCTCTACTTCTCTCTTCTCTTCCTCTCTCCTTTCTCTCTTCTTGCAAATATGGAAAATGAGAATGCCACCCCCCCTACGTATGGATCTTGTATGGGTAGAGAGGGGGGTACATGAGGTGATGATGATGATGATGATGGGAGAGGGCATGAGAGGTATGGGTTGCATGGTTAGAGTTGACTATGGTGAGAGAGAAATGGGGTGGGTATGGTGTGTGTAGGCTAGGGTGATGAGAGGGGTATGGGTGAGGTTGATGGTGATTGATTTGACATATTGTTGGGATTTGTGCAAGTGGGGCCCACGCCACACGCGTTGCGCGATCCACCTCGAATTGCGCAAAAGTACGCATCTTTCACACTGGGTATGGCAATGGGGCGTGCTGCGCGGCGTTAGAATCGTGGCGCCCGCGCGGTCGCAAGGGTACAAGTCTTAGGTCGTTGCGGTACTAAATCAGGGTCGCGATCAAGGCTCTCTAATCTGGTCCATCCGGGACGTACCGGTACCGAAAACTAAACGTATGGAGGGCAATTCAGGGTATGGGTCTTACAGCCCTCATGTAGATAACCTGTAAAAAAAAGGCTGATCAACCCATCAAGTGGGCCACAATGTACAATATTAATAGTGTTGGGTGCGTTTCACAAAATCTTAGGATCTCGCCCCCCAAACTACTAGAATTATGGGATATGATAATGCAATAAAAGCAAATCATCAACCACACAACACTAGATTTTTACGTGGAAAACTCTCAAAGAGGTAAAAACCACGAGACCTCATCCAGACAAACAATCCACTATCAAGAGAATCGTTTATAACCTCGATCACAAGCACAACCTGCTTGGATCTAATCTTCTTCACCCACGCAGGGAAGGATAAACAATCCACTATCAAAAGGACTAAAAACTGAGGGATCTCACCGAGCATGAGGGTGTTGAAGAGCCGAGACGTCGTTGCACCATGAAACACCTTCACGAGCAAAGCCTGCTCTTCCAACAAGCTTTCTCACCCTCTTTCTCTTCCTCTCTTTCTCTTTTTTTTCTCTCACCTTGGACGTATAATATATCGTATTGGATCCCTAAATCCCGGATTAGAGCTCTTTTTATAGCCGTTTGCAAGTGTTAAAGCCCCATTAGGAAACTGCATGTGCAGTCCGTGCACACCTCTGGTCGGCCGGCCAAAAGACTCCGGTCGGCCAGATGCACCAAATATAGTCCAGAGAGTTGCTGTGTTAAAAACACACTATCCGACCTGTCTGCCGATCGGTCATGACCTCCGGCCGGCTGGACGACCGGTCGGCCTTCACAAAAACTGTCCCCAGTGAATTTTGCATTTCTAGCCATATTGTCCGACCGGCTGGCTAGGGGGCACCGGCCGATTGGACAGCAAATTTGACTCCTCTCTCTGTATATTTGAGGAGGAAAACTCCAACAAATCTCCCCCTTTCCGACTCAGGAGGAGTTCACTGTCTTCAAGCCAGCCCGGCTTCTACAAGCCTCAAATTTGCCCTTGAGCAAAGCCTTGGTCATCATGTTTGATCTATTATCGTCGGTGTGGACCTTCTCAAGTTATAACACCTTCTGTTCCAAAGTATCTCTGATATAGTGATATCGAATCTCTATGTGATTCGACTTTGAATGCTGACTTGGATTCTTGCTCAAGCGTATCACACTCTGGCTATCACAATAGACAACGTGCTACTCCTGCTTCAAGCTGAGTTCCTGTAGGAACCTCTTCATCAAAAGCATCTCTTTACATACTTCTGTGACTGCAATGTACTTGGCCTCTGCCGTGGACAATGCTACGACCTTCTGTAGCTTATTCTGCCAAGAGATCGCCCCCCTAGCAAACGTGAACATGAACCCCGATGTAGACTTCCTGGATTCTATGTCACCTGCCATATCTGCATCTGTGTAGCCTTCTAACATAGGTTTTCCGTTATCATAGCATAAGCTCAACCTGGATGAGCCCCTCAGATACCATAGTATCCACTTCACCGCTGCCCAATGTTCTTTGCCAGGATTGGCAAGATACCGGCTGACTACACAAACAGCATATACTATGTCTGGGTGCGTACACACCATAGCATACATCAAACTTCCTACCACTGAGGCGTAGGGTATATTCTGCATCTCATCCACCTCTGCCTTCGTCTTGGGACACTGCTTGTTGCTCGATTTAAAGTGACCATCTAGTGGAGTACTGACCAACTTCGCTGCATTCATATTGAATCGCTCTAGGACTTTCTCAATGTACCTTTCTTGTGACAACCAAAGTATTCTGCTACTTCTGTCACGAGTTATCTACATTCCTAGGATCTGTCTGGCTGGGCCCAAGTTTTTCATCATAAACGACTTGCCCAACTCCTGTTTCAGCCTGTCAATCTTCTTGATGTCTTTTCCCATGATGAGCATGTCATCAACATATAATAGCAGAACTAAGAAATCATCATCTGATCAGAACCTGCGAGTGAACACACAGTAGTCCGACTCCGTTCTATCATACCCATGTTTCAACATGACAAGTCGAACTTCTTGTACCATTACCTCGAAGCTTGTTTCAGCCCACACAAGCTTTTCTTAAGCCTACACATCATATACTCCTTGCCCTTGACTTCGAACCCCTCTGGTTGGTGCCTATATATCTCTTCTTCTAGGTCACCATGGAGGAAAGCAGTTTTAACATCTAACTGCTTTATTTTCAGATCCATGCTAGCCGTCAACCCAAGCAACATCCATATGGACGTCATCTTCACCACTGGTGAGAATATCTCATCAAAGTCTATACCTTTCCTCTGACCAAAACTTTTCACCACAAGTCTGGCCTAAAACCTTGTCTGTAAATTCTTCTACTCAATCTTCTTTCTGAACACCCACTTGTTGCTTAGAGCTTTCTTACCCTTAGGCAATTTCACCATATCATAGGTGTGGTTCTTATGCAAGGATTTCATCTCCTCTTGCATAGCTTTCAACCACTTCTGCTTATGCTCGTCGGCTAGGGCCTTAGAATAATCTTCTGGCTTTCCCCTATCAGTAAGCATAATATACTCATGCGGCAAGTACTTCTTGGACGTGTGTCTGTCCCTAGATGTCCTCCTCACCTGTGGCTCAATAGGTGGATCAAGTGGGGGCTACTCCCCAGGTCCATCTTCTGTAGGAACTCCCACATCCTCTGCATCTTGTTGTACTCCCCCGTCATCAGGCACCACGGGAGGAGTAATAGGATCCATATTTTTCAACTCACCTGAATTGGGCTAGGTCTTCTCTGCCTTTCCAATGTCTTTTATACACTGATCTTCAAAGAAAACCACATCTCTGCTCCTGACGAGCTTATTCTCGGTCGGATCCCACAACCTGAAGGAAAATTTCTCATCACCGTACCCCAAGAACACACACTGCATGATGTTCATAGCGAGCTTGGACCTCTCGTCCTTTGGTACGTGAACGGATGCCCTGCATCCAAACACCCTGAGATAACTGTATGAAAGATCACGTCCAGTCCACAGCTTCTCAAGTACTTCTCCATTCAACGAGGCTGATGGAGACCTGTTTATCAAATACACTGTCGTGTGCATTGTTTCTCCCCAAAATATCTTAGGTAACTTCGCATGGGATAACATACATCTGATTCTCTCTACAATGGTGTGATTCATACGTTCAAATACACCATTGTGTTGGGGGGTCTTGGGTACCGTTTGTTCATGCCGTATACCTAGGGACTTGCAATTAATACTCATGAAAGGCCCCAATGTAACCACCATTGTCAGTGCAGATGCACTTCAATGATCTCTCTCTCTCTCTCTCTCTCTCTCGCGACCATGACATGAAACATTTTAAACACACCAAAGACTTCGTCCTTGGATTTTAAAGCATAAACTTAAAACCTCCTAGATGCATCATCTATAAATGTGACAAAATACAATGCCCCACCCAAGGATTTTATCCTCATAGGACCACAACCAAATCTAATACATGCATTTTCTTAACATGAGAAATAGTCTTTACAAATGAAACTTTATGTTGTTTCCCTGATAAACAATCAATACAAGTTTTAAGAGGTGGAAGGAGGTGCACCTGCCAACTCTGGAAGGAGGTGCTTCTTTGCTTGTACCTGAAGCCTTTTCTCGCTCATGTGGTCGAGCCGTCCGTGCCACATGTCTGTCATTGAATCTTTTGCTGCGTTCAACTCACCCTTGCATATGTTGACACATGTCTTGTATAGGGTGCAACACATCTTCCCTCTTACTGCAATCATCGAACCCTTGATGAGCTTCCAGTGCCCACCAACAAACCGACTCTCATAGCCGATTATATCCAACCTTCCCGTCGACATCAAGTTGAGGCGAATGTTTGGAATATGTCCCTCATCTTTTAGAACCAATGTACAACCAACATCAGTCTTCACACAAATATTACCAACTCACACAATCTGAGATACTCCAGAGTTCCCCATCTTCACTGTACCATAGCTGCCTTGCTTGTAGCTTGTGAAGAAATCCCTTCGTGGAGTTGCATGAAATGACGCTCCCGAATCGACCACCCAATCGGTGTCTTGATTTGCAGCTGTGAGATAAATATCGTGATCCGCTGAGAGAATGACCACAACGTCGCCATCTGAGGCGACCGCAGTAGAATCTGATTCATTACCTTTTTCCTTCCATTTTCCTTTCTAATCATTTTTCTTGTGACATTCACTTTTATAATGGCTCTTCTTGCCACGGTTCCAACATTCAACATCTCTCTTGATGTTAGACTTGCCTCTGGATTTATCTTGGACTTTTCTGCCCTTTCTGTTCTTTCCTCTCCCCCGATCCTGTGTCACAAGGGCCTCTTGTTGAGTAGAACTTTGAGACTTCCTCATTGTCTCCTCATTAAAGAGACAACTTGTTACCTGTTCCATGGACATCTTTCCATATGGTGCGGAGAGACACCACCGATGTCTCCCAACTATCAAGTAACGAGCTAAGCAATAGCAAAGCCTGTAGTTCATCGTTAAGGACCATCTTCATAGCGAAAAGCTGGTTCACAATATTGCTGACTTCATTTATATGCTCAGCCACAGAACCATTATCCTTAAACTTGAGATTCACAAGTTTTCTAATCAAGAAGATTTTATTGCCAGCCATCTTCCTCTCGTACAACCCTTGCAATTTCTGTCATAGGCTAGCGGTTGAGGTCTCCGTAGACACATGATGGAATATCAAATCATCTAACCATTGTCTAATAAACCCTACCGCCTTCCTGTCCAACTTCTTCCAATCATCATCTGACATATCTTTTATCTTCGTTGATATGCCTAAGATTGGAGCATACAAGTCCTTGCAATAAAGCAAGTCCTCCCTCTTAGCCTTCCATATGGTCCAGTTAGAACCATTGAGGCTAATCATGCTTGATGAGCCACCCTCCATAATTCAGAACCGATCTCACTTCCGTTCAAACAACCTGAACTCTCTGATACCACTTTTGTTGGGTGCGTTTCACAAAACCTTAAGATCTCGCCCCCCAAACCACTAGAATTATGGGATATGATAATGAAATAATTTAAAGCAAATCACCAACCACACGACATGAGATTTTTACGTGGAAAACTCTCAAAGAGGTAAAAACCACGAGATCTCGTCCAGACAAACAATCCACTATCAAGAGAATCGTTTTCAACCTCAATCACAAGCACAACCTGCTTGGATCTAATCTTCTTCACCCACGTAAGGATGGATAAACAATAAAAGGACTAGAAACTGAGAGATCTCACCGAGCACGAGGGCGTTGAAGAGCCAAGACGTCGTTGCATCGTGAAACACCTTCTCGAGCAAAGCCTCATCTTCCAACAAGCGTCCTCTCCCTCTTTCTCTTCATCTCTTTCTCTTTTTCTCTCTCTCTCACCTTGGATGTGTAATATATCGTATTAGATCCCTCAATTCCGGATTAAAGCTCTTTTTATAGCCGTTTGCAAGTGTTAGAGCCCCATTAGGAAACTGCATGTTCAGTCCGCGCACACCTCCGGCCGGCCAGATGCACCAAATATAGTCCAGAGAGTTACTGTGTTAAAAACACACTATCTGACCTATCTGCCGGCCAGCCGGCCAAATGACTGGTCGGCCTTCACAAAAATTGTCCAGTGAATTTTACATTTCCAGCCATATTGTCTGACCGGCCGGCCAGGGGGCACCGGCCGGTCGGACAGCAAATCTAGCTCCTCTCTCCTTTGTATATTTGAGGAGGAAAACTCCAACAAATGGAACACTAAAGAAATTTGCTTTAGCCATCTAATTATTCAGTGCATATTGGGTTTTCACTCATGCTCCACACATTCACACACGCATAGGATCGGGTACAATCAATTCAAACAAGGCTAAAGCAAATCTGAAATCATAATTTAGATTCATAAATAGGAAGAAGAAGTTAGAAGGAGAAGAACTACATTTCACTACAAGAAAAATGACATTTCCCGGCGGCCAAAACCGCTGGTAGAAGTGGAAAAAACCGCCGGTAAAACTTTCCCAAGCGGTCATGTAAACGCTGAAAAAAGCTGCGTCGGCAAATCATTTACCAGCGGCCAGCATGATTTAACAGCGTTTCCCTGGCCGCCGGGATAAGTTAATTTTTCCCGGCGGCCAGAATCATTTTCCAGCGTTTTCTAGCTGCCGGTAAAAGCCTGATGAGGCGCCGGAGAAGGCCTGACAAAGCGCTGCGAAAGGCCTGACCAAGCGCTGGTAAACATCTGAGAAGTGATGGAAAATATATGAGAAGCGCAGGAAAAAGTCCATTGAAACGCTGGAAAAGCTCTGTCGAAACTTATATTGAGGCGCTGGTAAAAGTCTATTAAAGCGCCGGTAAAAGAGTCCCAACATACAAGCTAGCTGGGCAGTTAAAAAGAACCTGTATTTTTTTTTTTAATATTTAAAACATAAAGAATGTTGCACAATTCAAGTAAAATTGAATACCAAACAATAATTATATTACTTTACAATAAAAAAATATATAATATTTATTACAATGAGTTGAAAATTTGTTCGAAGACATCTAAAAAAAATAACGCCATTCAGCCCTCATTAATTCATCTTTTGCTTAGAACCTGCAAATCAAAATAGCCAAAAAAAAAAAAAAAAAAATCCCAAATCTGCCATTCAGCCCTCATCCATTTTTGCTTATAATCTGCAAATCAAAATAACAAAAAAATTAATTACATTCCAAATAACCCACAAATCAAAATAACAAAAAAAATTAATTACATTCCAAATAACCTGCAAATCAAAATAACAAAAAAAATTAATTAATTACATCCCAAATCCACTATTCAGCCCTCATCCACCTTTGCTTATAACCCGCAAATCAAAATAACAAAAAAAATTACTTACATCCCAAATAACCAAAGTTGCACATAAGCCAAGCTAAACTGAGTTTCACTCAAGTTTGGTTTGACTCGTTATTATGTGGGTCCATCTGTTTTACTAGCTCATTTGGGGCATGGGCCCAAAAATATAGCAGATCCAAACCTCAGGTGCACTACACCACAAGAAACGAGGTAATTGAATACCCGCCATTGAAAACTTCCTAGCGCCTACCATAATGTTTATTTGCCTTTCAACCTCTAAAGATCATACTGCTATGGATGAAGGGAAAACATAAATAAAAACTTGATCCAAAAAATTTATGGCTCACAACTATTCAATCACTACTATTTCTTATGGTGTGGTCCTGCTGAGAATTGGATTTTCTTCATTTCTTCAGCCCATGCCTTAAATTGAGCCAGCAAAACAAACGGGAATTATGAAAGACAGATCTAAAATCTTCTCTATTTTTCAGTTGTTTTGTATGGAAATCACAAATGATTTTAGTTTGAATCTGTGTTATGCTCGGATATGCAAATGAATATCTGTGCTGGGATTTTCAGACTTTTGGTGAACATGGAATCTTACATCAGACTTCATGTGTTCATAACACTCGATAAAACAGAACCGTAGATAGGAGAAATTAACATTTAATTGAAGCTGTGACTGCTATAAAGATTTTTTTTATTTTTAAAGGAATTAAAATACAACAAGTTGCATTGCTTACCCCTTTGGCTCTACAATCCCACCAGATAGAACCTTGGCCGTTGATCTGGCCTGATCCATCGATTGTGAGACCGTTCACATCCTTTATTTTAATCCAATGATTCTGATCTAATCCAGCCCACGCTGCCATATCAGTGGTCGCCATTATAGTTCCCAAAACCTGCATGCCCACTCACAATAGTTGTAAATTGTGTATGAGAAATGATACAATGCTCTCGGAGTACCATGGGTTATAGTGCTCCTAGTTACATTGGGACATCTGGATAATCCATTCAATTTATCCAGACCGTCCATTAGCTTCATTATACGTTCCACTGTCTACATCTTGCAATTCACACTCATTGGATGATCTAAACCGTCCATAACTTGGCCTCCTTTTGTATAGCCATCTATTTTCCAAGCCATGGATGGGATAATTAGGATTCTCTAGCAAATGTCATTCTTCATAACCATAAGCAATCGATGATGAGCCCCATAAAAAAGACGGCTCTTGTTGGCTAGATTTTCTTTGCCACAAAGTGATTTTGCCCTTCATTTTATAGGTTATTGATCATCAGTATGCTTTTTTACATGATAGCTAATGAAATTATCTTTTTCTACGTACCTGAACATGGATATTGGTAGACTTGCGGGGACCACTCAAGGTCACTGGATTCAACGTACGTAATAGTCTGTCCCAATGGAACAGACACCGTAGATGATGGGCCCGGCGTCGCACATGCAGTGTTCCATGCATTTACAAATGCCTACAATCAACATAATATTTTATAATGTTATTACTTATAGAAATCAGATGTAAAAAAAAAAATAAAAAATAATAAAAAAAAAAAAGTCTTCTTGCAGCGGGTATTTGTATGCACATACACCTCTGCTCTATGTAAGCTAATAATTTTGGACGATTTTGCCCACACAATTGGTTATTAAGAGAGTTTTAGACCTTAAGATTTGAAATGATATAGATGGGCTTTCAAAATAATATACGGGTATTCAAGGCATTTTAAAATTATGAGTACTGAACAGATGTACACTACTCTTTCTTAGGCCTTGATACCAAAAATATGAATTATTCAACAACACTTAGGTGGCCCAACCCATATGCATCTTGTATTTCAGCAGAGTCAATAACAATGGAATAGTAGTTAGCTTTGCTTGGTTGTGTCCGAGCGCAGCCCAACGAAGCCATAAATAAGAAAAGAAAGGTCATGAAAATGCCCTGCATCAAAAGATGATAATAATAATAAATTGCCATTTACTACTGCCATAAAAACATTTTGATTCAAGCTGCTAATGGGTTCCCAGACCCGTCTTTACTAGTTTGACTTGAACCGATTTTGATGGGTACTCCAGGTCTCATCTTTTGGACCTGTTGGGAAATCAGGTTAGGGTGGAGTCAGTGTTGGGATCTGGGCCATGTGATGAACCTGGTTAAAGTCGGGTTGGGTTAGGTTGGGCTTGGGCTTGCTGAATTTTAAGTAGGTGAGGTCAGGCCACAAGATAATGGATCTTGGGTTGGGTTCATGTTGGAATTCTTTGCCCTTTTAGTACATGGTCTAGGCTTGGGTGGACCTGGCATCCCTGCAGTCCATTACTATGAAACTACCAAAAGTGTTGCCATTGATCTGCGCTCCGGTTGGTCCCAGATCAGAAAAGCTCTAAAATCAAGAACCTGAGCTTTCACCATGGGCCTGCGATAGCCATAAACAGTTCCAAATTGTTGTTGAATATTGGCGGGGCCTGGCCCATTTATCGGTCGGGCCTGAAAATTAGCTCCAGCTCAGTCTACAGTAACAAGATGATAAGCTCCATGGCCCAATGCATGCTTTGTTGATACACATGAGTGCTTCGGACAACCTTAATAACCGACGGAATTACCTGAAAATACTGACGGATGCATATAGTATATGTCTCTCTTCGATAAGTGCTTCTTTTCTTGCAACAGTTGCTGAATGATAAGTAGCACCCTCAGTAAGACGTCTGGAAGAGAGAGACACAAGTGAGACTCGAATAAATAGATCCAAATCCATCTTTCTAAATATCATGAAAAGAAACTCTAAAGGGTAGCTCACCCAGTCTATGAGCATGGCCTTCTTTTTCAATGGAGAGTATCTCCTTACCCTTGATCGAGTAGGAACTACAACAGCTGCATGCAGTAACATGCACACAGGAAATAAGACCATACTGCTTTGAAGATGACATGCCTGGAACCATGACTTCAATCTTCAATAATAATGTCAATGAAAAATATTGCGGCCTAATAGGAAAGGGCATGTTCGGGAGCAGAGATTCATAAATATTTTACAATAAAAAAATAAAAATAAAAAGCATTTTTCTCTATTTGGGAAGCTAAAGAGGTGTGGATCTTCATTAAATCTGCATTTTCCAAGAAATTGCATTAGACTTTTTCTCATCTCATACCATGGTTTTTTTTTTCTTTTTTTCATTTTCAAGATTCTATTTTCTTTCCAAAAGCTTCTATTTGAGGCCAGTGCATGCCGCAAGTGATCGCTACCACCCATCTAGTGGGCCCTACCATGGATGGAGCAAAGTTCAAAACCTAAGGCTTGAAAATGATCCCAGCTACATTTCCCTACTAATGTAGATCGATTTCCCTAGCTATGTTCCCAAACAGAATACATGGAAAAGGGCACATATTTTCCAAGAAAATTTTATTTCCTATCAATCAAGCAAGATAAACACTTTTCTTTCCACCTTTTCCCAAGGAAAAAAGGAATCAATGATAACCCCGCTTTCCTTGTATTTTCTTTCCAAGTACCCAAACAGATCCAAAAGCGATTTTTGCAAGTAAAACTAGCAATGATTTACTTCTAGAAAAATCAATAATTTTCTAGAAAGATTCAAGTATGAATAATCTAAATATTGTATAAACAAATCCATGATAGTAAAACCTCACATCCCTACAATGGCCATACATGCATGAAGACATCAATGCTCGATTGAAAATAGAAAATGTGCAAAATGCTGAATTTTCAAACCAGGGGGCATGTTCGGTTGCACCAAATATCATGCAATTTTGCACCAAATTTTTTGTTTTTAAGATGAGGATTTTAGTAAGCTGCACAAAAACTACAAAGGACAAAAGCAAATAAAAAATAAAAATAAAAAGACACCAGGGAAAGAAAAGGAAAAAAAAAATACAGCAGGCTGCCCCATGGCTGCACAGAACCACAACAAATTCATGATATAAAAAATTTGATACTCTGGCTGTGTGATAGATGATACACAGTAGCAATCGCTTGCACATTGCATACTTGGCATGCAAGTAACTCAAACTGCCCATATCTTGGGTCCCAGTATATATATCATGAACCGAAAATTACAGATTTTTTATTATCTAATCACCATCTATTGGATGGCTGAAAAAAATGGAAAGCAATCATCTGATTTCAACAAACAGGCATCCAAAAATTAGTGGTTAGGATTGTTCAAAGAATCCTGTTTTGGTACAAGTAACAATTTCTTGTGCCTGCATATCAAGCATCATGCTCGGCCAGAGTATGAAATAAACTCCTCTAAAATCAAAGAACATCCTTGGATAGCCGATAGCCTAAATTTGCACCAAGAGGAAAATCCTAGCCACTGTTTCTAAATGTACTCTGTTTATTCTTTCTGCTTGTTCTTGGATATTTATAATTTATATTAAGGTGGAAAAGGATGTAAAATAGAGAGAAGGCAAAGTTTTTAGGCATTGCCAATGGAAAATATTATTTTTAAAGCATGATTGGTTATTGCTGTTGTGTTCTGTTTATTATTTCTTATAAGGCATGCTGTTTCTGTTTCCTTTTCTACCAGTTTCATCAAGCACAGCATTTTTTTAGGTGGCAACTTGTTGAAAAACAGCTTTTTTTGGTTGTGTATGTGCAGGTTGATCTTGATGAATGGTTGCTATTTGGCCCAGTTATAGTTCACATGCAAAATAACCTACGGAAGTTGGATTTTTCAGAGTCTATAGCACTGGCTGAAGTTGGGCTAATAAGAGACTGACCGTCCGATCGTAACTGTAAGTGGCAGCTGGGCTGATGTGTTGAAGAGCGCTATTCTGGGTTTACTATACCATTTATAGTGGAGATCTTCATTAGATGGAATGGGTTTAGTTTCACTTGGTATTAGTCATTTGTCCTCGTGCATGCTAAATAATGGATCTTCCAATATCTACATCTGGTAACATTGACGATAACGTGGGTATTCTTGAAGATTTGCGTTCTAAGAGGTCGGATGGAAAGCAATGGAGATGTAGTGCATTGTCTATGCCGGATAAAACTGTATGTGAAAAACATTACATTCAAGCAAAGAAAAGAGCAGCAAATTCTGCATTACGAGCTAGTTTGAAGAAGGCCAAGAGAAAACCGATTGATGATAGCGATATTTACTTGGAAAGTAAGAACGATGAATTAGATCTCTCTCTCATGAATGCAAGCAGTGGGGAACTTTGACCAGCATATCTACAAAATCTGAAACACGACAGAAAAAAGAAAATATGTAAAATCCAACTACTCATTGAGGCTCATTGACAATCCAAATGAAAATAGTTCATGTAGAAAATTTCACTGACCATTTAATTAGATTTTGAGAGAGAGAGAGAGAGAGAGAGAGAGAGAGAGAGAGAGAGAGTACATATATATACCTCAATCTGATGGCCTAAATTCACCACAAATGCATTAGGAAGAGCTTCCACATCCATCCATTCACCATCCTTGAAGACTTGGAGGCCACATACTTCACTTAGAAGAAGAAGGCATGTTTATTGTGGCCCAAATGAAGAAAATCATCCGCTTTGCAAAATGATTAATTAATCCTAGCCCAAATTCATGTGCTTATGATCCCATAGATGCAAGATGATCAAAAAATCAAATCATAGATAGGGATATATACTCTAGGATTTTAAAGTAAGAAGTAAGACAAGTCAAAATATATTGTCTCTTCATTAGTAGAGATCTCACTCCTAACAGCAAAATATAGAAAGTTTAGATGTGCCTAGCTTATCCAAATCCCCCAAATCATGGCACTCCACTTCTCCCATTTACAAAAGTTGTTTATAGTTTCTAACACTTTACAAAAAAAAAAAAAAAAACAAAAAAACAAAAAACAAAAAACAAAAAGAACCATCCATTCAGCCATCATCCATCCCTGCTTTCAACCTACAAAACAAAATAACAAATATATATATATATATATATATATATATATATATATATATATATATATATATATATATATATATATATATATATATATTATATCATTCACAATCTTGTACCAGAATTTCTACTATATATCCAGGGAAGTCACTAATAGTCCACAACAAAGCCGCACGCATACGAAAAGTCTCATTGCTTGAGGCATCATAAGTGTCTGCACCAACCTCCCACAATTCCTTTAACTCATCTATCAAAGGTTGTAAATATATGTCAATGTCATTACCCGGTCCAAAGGGGCCAGGAATAAGCAAGGACAACATGATATAAGGTTGCTTCATACACATCCATGGTGGCAAGTTATATGGTACCAGAACAACAGGCCATATGCTGTGGCCAATACTCATTGTCCTGAATGGATTAAAACCATCAGCCGATAACCCGAGTCTAACATTGCGATTCTCTGACGAAAAAGTTGGGTGATTGTAATCAAAAGTTTTCCATGCTGGGGAATCAGCGGGATGCTTTAATATTCCATCATCGGTGCGTCTCTCGAAATTCCATTTCATAAAGGAAGCCGTTTTAGATGACATGAACAACCTCTGCAATCTTGGTTTCAAGGGAAAATGACGCAATATCTTCGCCGAAATTTTTCGATCTTTTGCAAACGAAGAAGTTGCCTCATCATCAGACTGATGTTCAATCATTTTCCATCTAGAAGCACCACATGTAGCACATGATTGGTCGGCAGCGGCCTCCTTCCAGTATAACATGTAATCATTAGGACATGCATCAATTTTATTATATTTGAGACCCAAGTCTCCAATGATCTTCTTAGTTTCATAGAAAGACATTGGCAACGTTTCACCCTCAGGGAGTGCTTCCTTTAGTAATTCAAGCAACATGGTGAATGATTTGTCACTCCATCCACCAAGGCACTTGATATGATATAGTCGAACAATAAAAGATAGCTTGCTGAACTTCTTACAACCCGGGTACAATTCTTGATCAGCATCTTCCACCAATTTTAAAAAATTGTGTGCTTCAGTATTAGGCCCGTTTGTAGGTCCAAATGCTGCATCACTCTCTTGATCATCCGACCCCGAAAAATCAAAAGCATCGTGTAACAATCTGTGCATGTCATCGTGTTGATCCATATCATCATCTGCACAATTTGCAATAGGAGGCATAGAAGAAGACGTGGCTTCCCCATGGAAACGCCAATGGGTGTAACTTGTATTAAATCCGTCACACACAATATGATCGTATGCTTCTTGTCGAGACACCCAAAAGTTATTGTTGCACTTCTTACAAGGACATAAGATCCTCCCTTTATTACTTGCATTTGCAAATGCAAAATCAAGAAATTCTGCAGCACCACTTAAGTATGCGTTGCTTAACCTAAATCATCCAATGAAATTGGAGAACACGTTAAGACAATGCATCATAATTATTGGGCCACGACAACTGGAAGGAAAAACTACTGAGGTACCTTGACAGATGAATCCAACTCTTATCCATCATTATGTTCTCAGTCACTCCACAAGTTAGTGAAAATAGAACGTAAACTTGACAAAGCTTCCTAGGAGAAATTAAGTAGAATGGTTATAAGAGAAATTTAGGAAAGAACATTAAAGAGACAAATTAGAATGAAATAAGCATCATTATCATCCTCTCTCAAATTAATTTTTTTTACATTAAATTGGATAGATCTTGGTTTAAAACATAGAGAAATCGGCAGGCGCTAAATCTATCCAATATGCAAAGTGTTTAAGGTAACGATAAATTGTCTGCACCATAAGAAACTGTTTTTAATAGTTAACAACTAAAACGAGGAAGAGCATTCAATTCCCACTTGCACGAGAATTAGTTGCTTATGATTAATATTGGGAAGAAAGCATAACCCATTCATCATCATCATCTATGCCTTTTCCTAACATATTTGGGGCCGATTACCTCCTTTTATCAGAATTTCCTCCAACAATGAAGCTTTTGCTGCAGAAATTCACTATGGAACCATTTCTACACTCTCAAATTTGCAAAGAGATGTGGAAAATTTTAGTTATAAAGCCTTGGATCATGCTTGATCCCATATATTTCTATGGAAATAGAAATAGACATGAAAAATTTTAATTCTAAAGCCTTGGATCATGCTTGATCCCATCTATTTCTATGGAAAAGATTTCGATTATTTAATACAATCAACTGGTCTCAAAATGGGGCCCATAGCTATCTCACAATGGGCTAGGGCCAAAAGGGCAACATGTCAAGTCCATTTGTAAATACAAGAACCCAAATTATAGGATTGGTGAAGATCCACGTCTTAGTGTGCGACTAATGGTTGGGACCCACAAGGGAAAGGAGAATTCTTTGTTAAGTTTAAGATAACATGATTCTTTCTATTTATCTTTTTTTCGTTCTTTGATATAATCCGTTACCAGCTTTGTTAAGTCCAGACACATGTGGAAGTCTACTAATGCAAATACTAACCATGTGCAGTGTGGGTGACAGGTGCAATATCCAAGCCATCCATTAGGTGGTTTTGATTCCATGCTTTTTTAAAGATGCATTCATGAATGGTAGAGTAGTGAACTAAACTAAGTAAACTGGGTTCACTGAGAATCCTATCAATCATGAACTGCAAGACAAACCCAAACCAACAATAAATCAAACTGAATAAATTGGGTTCACTAAGGATCCCATGAATCATGAACTGCAAGACGAAGCCAAACCAAGCAAATCAAGATTTCACAGAGTATCTCATGGGGACTGAAATCAGTCCCAATTAAATGAAAATTGATCTCATGATGGGCCCTGTTTTGGTCCACACATGCTATCCAAGCGTGGGTCCATACTCTAGACAAATTTGAGAAGGTTTTTGGGCCCTCATGCTAGAAACATTTGAGAAGCTTTTGGAATCCACATGCTTTACAGATTGAAGGCTCGCTGGACTGCACACGTTGAACAGTTTTCAGCCCACATGCTGTTCATAATTTTGGACAGAATTACGTAGTTTAAAATCATGAAAATGATAGACATGATTCTCATCAAGATTATGGAAAATGAATGTCCACTAATCATAGAGTCAATAATCAAATAAGCTTAGGTTTTTGTTAATGATACATCTAAACAGTAAAACTTAATTTAGACAATTTAACTTCGAGTTATTCTATGCCCACATGCAATTTCTGCCTGCAGATCATCAAAAGCATGGCACTCTTCTCTAATATCAATGTTTTTTTAAATAAAAAAATTGTATAGTTTTGCATGTTACTAATTGTTTGGCAGAGTCTATGGCAGCCTGTTCACTCAAAATTTGCACATGGGCAGCATCCACAATGCATTCAACCACAATTATAATATCTAGGACAAGCTCATTCGCAGTGGAATTAAAAGAGAATTTTAGACTTTTCCTAGGTTTGCCGAGGTAACGTGGTGTACCAAAAACTTTAATCATTCCCCAGGAAATACTAGGCCAACTGTCCCCAGGAAACATAAAAACCAGGAAATGAATTCCCCAACAGCCAAACAGGCCCTCATTGAAAATCTTCATCTCATACTTCTCAATTCATCTACAAATAGTGATGGTAACAATCATCTGTTGAGCGAAAGTTTTGAAAGGTGGTCTGAGTTGAACAGATATCACAACATGGACAGTTCAGATCATTAAAGAATTCAGCATGTGGGCCCTATTGGGAGACAATAGATGCTTGATCTGGAGTTGCGACAGAGGCAAAACAATCTCGTGCAAGATGTATTAGTGTTACAGAGTATTTCATGATTCTGGGAAGTTATTTGATACTACAGCTGCCTATGACTCTTGATACATAGGCACTAACAAATTGTACATGAGGCATACATTAACTCACATTCAATCAACTAAATTGAGGGACTCAACTATCATTAAGTCACTGTCCCAAAATCAGGTTTCTCAAAAAATCCTAACCTCTGTTCAGTGGACACTTGTTTGCTGAAATATGACTGTTGGATATTTTCATTTATAACCATACATGTATAAATGTAATTGAAAGGTATTATCCAAAAAAAGAAAAAAAAAGGGTAATATGCAATTGGGTTTGGGTTGCCCAGCCTGAGTGTTAAACCAACCTGACCTGACCCGACCTAAATTCTGGGTTGCGCCAGTCTTGTTTGGGTTGGGCTCAACTCAAGTTGCACTCCTAATCTGCAGCATATCAACAACTACAAACCTAACAAGTATGGTGGTAACTAAATTTAGCATTTTGGAAGAATCTGTTGTTCATTAGGCCTATTTGTTGCTACCCAAAAATGACTGTTTCCTCTGATTCTTCTCCATAATCCTTCATAATCCTTCACCACGACACAGGAACAACCAACAACCTTCCTTGCCTTTCCCTCTGAGTCAATCTTGTAGAGCCCAGCCCACTCGCCAAGGGTTTTAGCACTTGGGACCGATATCAAGCTCACATTGTGGTCAGCACAGGGAGCCCTGTAAGGAATCTGACTTGCCAACAATGTTGCCCTGCAAATGCAGTTAGGATACCCCCAATCAGCGTGATAGGGGCCCCATTTTCATGAAGGGGCAAACCTTTTTTTTTTATTTTTATCAATCAACATATTTTTTTTTAAACAATGATATTCAACAAATATAATCAAATATATTGCTCAATACATGAGATATTCAAAAGAGCGATTACCACACAACACAAATGTGTAATAAAAATTAAAAAAATAATAATGATAAATAAATAAACAAATAAAATCTCAATCAAAAGTGTTCATCTGGTGGACCCTACTATAGATATATCCTGCTATAAAAAGTTCATTGGGGGCATGCAATCATAGCTATTTGTGGCTAATCAAACGAATGGTTACAATAACGCTGCCAGCAGTTCAGATTCAGACAGGAAACTCTATTAACAATAATAGATTTCGTACCATCCATCATCCATAGTGGCCCACCATCTGGACCCTTGACTGTATACATATGGTTCAGTGGCAACAAACCGCCAACGGTTCGGGACACTACAAGGAGGAAGGCCTTGTGGGTGTGGTGGTGTGACTGGTCCATGGATGATGATGAGCCACTGGAGTATCCCATTGCTCAAGATCGTTGGGGATGGATATGGGTGTTAGATATCCGGCAATTGGGTGCCGTCCGATGAGCAGATTTTCGCAATGTGCCTGATCTTCTGGCGATTTAGAGCTGGCCCACCAAGTGATTTTCACTATGGTGATCAGATGAAATCAGAAGGAAGATAGAGGAGATGTGTGAAGGGGCAAACCTGTTGGACAGGTATGGCAGACACCACTGTGTGCCCCATACACAACCAGTAACAGGAAATAAACATCCACAACCAGCACATGTGCATCTCTAAAAAGATCAATCAATGGAAGAGACTATAGAAAGGATATGAACAATAACAAACTTGAATCAAAGTACAATATTAAACATCCACATGCCAGTTCAAAAGCCCTAGTAAAATTGAAGAAGAATAGGAAAAAGGGGGTGGAAAGCAAGAAATTGAGGACTTACAGAGCTTTTTCCAAGCCCACAATGAACCTCTGTTACCAGCCGCAGCAGAGAGCTATAGAAATCGAGAGAAGAAGAGAAGGGCGATGGGATTTTTGGAGATGAGACGTTAGGGATTTCAGAGATGGGGACTTGAGAGATTTTAGAGATGGGTGCCTTGGGGTTTTTGGAGATGGGGGCCTTAGGGTTGAGAGAGAGAGAGAGATTTTGGAGATGGGGGCCTTAGGGTTGAGAGAGAGAGAGATAGAGAGAGAGAGTGAGGAATCAGGCCGGGGTAAGAGATGGGAGCGGGGTAGTGAGAGATAGCGCGGGAATGAGAGGCGCGCGCGCGGGCGCTTTATATGCGGGATTTTTTTTTTAGACTTGCCAGCGGTTTTTAATTACCGCTGGCATATGTCACCGTAAAAACCACCTTCGTAGGCGGTTTCTCTATTAATCAGCAGCGGACATATGTCCCGCCGATTTATTATTACAATTCCCAGCGGAATACGTTGGCCGCTGAGAAAAATGCGCTGCCAATTCCACCTTTTGTTGTAGTGTTTTGAATCTTTTAGCACAATTTCTCAAGAGCTTTGGCCTCCAAGGATTATTAACCCCATCTTCTAAAGGAGGGTCTAAGCCTTGGCCATAAGATCCTATGGGTCTCCCCATGTATACAGTTCCACATGGGCATTACCTCGTAGGCTTTCTCACCTAATACACATGTGGGCCATCACCAATCACTTGTACTAGTTGAAGGTTTCTTTGCACGTGAACTCCATCTTGGGGACATAATACCATCCTACATATTCTTTCCACATTATCATCACCATTGCATCATGCGGGCCTAGGCTCCAAACGTGGACCCCACTTGATGGTTGTGGAGATCCACCGTTGGATTTTTGACAGGTCGCTACCAAAATAAAATGCATATACCAAAACCGTAAAAAGTACATTATTTTCTCTTGAAAACCTTTCGACCTAAAGTGACTTGCATGACCTCATGACTAACTACACTTGTTAACGTAGCTAAGTGATCTTCTTTGGTCAGCAGTCTATACCACAGGACTCTGTAGGTGTGAATTCCATATTGAGCTATGATATGATTCACCTCACGTGCCTATCATGTTTCCACTTAAGTGGCCCAATGACATACATATGTCATCGTAGGACTCGTATCTTGACATGCGTCAAAGCTAATCAAGTAAATAATGAAGTCACATGACTAATCCTTATGTCAAAGGATGATTAGACAGGGTAGAAGTGAGTGTGTGCTCCTTACATGGGACCTGGAACCATTCCTTATATGATCTCTATTCAGTGTTGCCAACTATACCAAGTTGAGTACATATATCTCTTTGACATTATCTTAAACCTCATGCACAGGACCTGGTATAATATCTGTGGGACTCATTTTGTCGTTTCCATAAGACCATAATGAATGTATTAGTACTATAGTATGCATATGGTTACGTGTACTCTCGGACAGTAATCCTATTGCATACACCAATGATAAGGAAGTGTTCATGATGGCTTTAGTGGGGCATGGAATGGACTTCAAGGGTACAAAACCGAACAGGCCCACCTAATGAGTGTGCTTCACTGATTTTGGGCCAGGCTGCTAGGTTTGTGGATTACCACAGAACACCTGATCAGCTGCTAGGGTGATAATCCCCAACACTTAGACAATCATTTATTCTACAAAGGGCTGTTTGTGACATCATCTCACACTGTAGTGCAATGTAGGTGTTTCTGCGATGGATCACAAGTGCTCTAGTTGCCCGCTAGATAGAGAAAGAAAAGAGAGTAAAGGAGAGACAACACACAGGGTGCCTCTCCTCTTATATTAATATAAGACATGGGATGTTTGTGATATTGTCTCACACTGTAGTGCAATGTGGGTGTTTCTGTGATGGATCACAAGTGCTCTATTGCCTGCTAGATAGAGAAAGAAAAGAGAGTAAAGGAGAGACAGCACAGATCGGACGCCTCTTTCCGGATATGGATTAGGTACTATCCGAGCCTGTGCAGAGATCGGGACAGGCTCAACGTGGCACATAAGTGTCACGTCTATATTGGTGGAGAGCACATTGTCAGAAGAGACCTGCCTTGTCAGCAAGCCTGACACAAGCCTGTCAAATCGGCTCTTCACCAATACCCACGTGTGTCATGTACTAGCCTGTCTCGAGCTCTGCAGAGGCTCAGGTAGTACCAAATCCGCATCCCCTCTCCTCTTATTGTTAATATAATAAAGCCGTAATATAAAAAATAAATGGTACTCCTCAAGAGTACACAAATAAACAACACACACATACACCCATTATTTTTCATTATTTCTAACATGACCCAAGAATGAGCTGCTGGCGCAGAGATGAAAAGAAACAGAATGAAGGGAAAAGGAAAGAAATGTTCTTACAACAATTCTTGCTTAATACCATGTTTTCATAATTAAAGAGAAGATAGAGGGAAAAGAGAGAAAAATGGAAGGTGTCTTGCCATTGTTCTGGATTGTCCTGTTCTTCTTTTGTTGTGTGTAGATTTGAGGAATTATAAGGTAAATTGAAAGTCTCTTGAATGTGTTGTTTATATATATATATATATATATATATATATATATATATATATATATATATATATTTCATCCTTTTTTTGCAAATCAACAATGTTACAGGTGGAGTGCTCCCACCTTTCCATTGAAAACAAGAAAAGACAAAAAAAAAAAAAAAAAAAAAAGAGAGAGAGAGAATACAAGCGGGACGCCCTTGACCTATTATTATCAATATACTGATGCCCTAATCCAAAAAAAAAAAAAAAAGAAAAAGAAAAAGAAAAAGAAAGAAAGAAAGAGAGATAATGAATGGTATTCCTCAGGAGTACACACATAAACAACACACATACACCCATTATTTCCTATTATTTCGTACAAAGGTCATAATACGGGGGAAAATGTATGATGATGCAAGCTGTTTTGTTTAAATTTTGCATTGGCCCACAACCAGTATACAGCTAGATACTTCCATGGCCCCACCTTCTATATCTGATTGTTGTATCAAAGCCTTGTCTCGTACCTGGGTATCATAATCAACAAGAAACGGTGGGTGTAACAGGTAGCCAGCCTGTGCTACCCCCTTCGGTTGCCCTCGATCTCCTTAGGATTCTTACACCAACCCGTTGACAGTAGACCCCCTGATCATTAAGAAACTGTGTATAGCTAAATGATCACAATCAAATCAGATCTTAAAGTGATCAAACAGTCAGGCCCACCAACCACTGAAAATTGATTCAATAAATGAATTAGTTTATGCTACCTTCTTGAAGTTCACTAGATGTGTAGCAAATGAACCATACGAAACAAATCGACTATGAACCAAGATTACCATTGGTGGGCCCGTCTGATCACCATCGTATTCTGATCTGATGGTGGTAGGTCCACTATACACTAATAATCTGTTATATACTATTGACTATCATTTTTTATTTTTATTTTAAATTTGTGTGTTCTTGTCATGCCAACCACTATTTGCCTCTTGGGTGTGATCAATTTCCAACCATTTTGTTGATGTAAACCTCAACAGTAACATGGACAGTGTCGGTGTGAGTGGTCCAATTCCTTCAACATTTGCCAATCTAGTAAACTTGGAGAGACTGTAAGTCTTTTTTCTTTTCCTCTTGATTTCCTTCCAAGCAATGAAATTATCGTCAACCTGAATGTTATTTTACATCGTAAAGTATGCTGTGATTTCAGGTGGGCCTTTGATAATGAGCTCAATGGCACGATACCTGACTTCATAGGGAATTGGACCAAGCTTAAAATTTTGTAAGTCAATATAATGAGATTTGCTCTTTTTCCTTCCTCAATTGAATCCTTTCTTATTTATTGGTTAGGGTTGTAAGCAAACCGGTTACACATTGGGCCTGAAAGTTAAGATGAGGCCGAAAGTTTGGCCTTGCCCCGGACCGTGGCTCAGGCTGAGCCTCGATAGAGAAAGTTGCCGGACGTGGGTCTGGGATTGGCTAGATTACTTATCAGATTTAAAATTCAGTCCCGGAGCCGCCGACAATGATTTTAAAATTGGTTTTAGATTGGGAGTCATCCGGAGATTGAAACTAGTATAACTCTCCCTGACTTGTTCCGACTTGATAGGTTTGGTTTCTGAGACTGATTCTCCCAATGACTTGTATTTTTCTCCACTAATGCTAAGCTGAAGTTGACTGGATATTAGATAATATTTAGAACCATGCAACAAGCAGGCCTACTGATGCAGCCGGATCGAACCTGCATTTTATATCAATCCTACCTGGTGGGACCCACTCCAGATCATCCACGATTAGTGTCCTACTTGAAGCACATCTTGATACGTGTCCCTTGTAGTTATCTTAGCTTTATACAATCAATAGATTCTTATCTCATTAGGATGGAAAGAGGTAGCAGGATTAAAGCTCTATAAATGGGTTTAATCTCTAGATTGTTAGAGTTGATTTAGAATGATTTTTGATGTTAATGGAAGGTTGAGCTCTTCTTCCTGAAATTCTAGCAACGTTGTGTCCATTGTTGATGTGTTGTGTCACGTAGACCATCGCTGAGTTGCTCGTGGGTCTCCGCCAATTAACTGTGCCTTGACCATCTGTTGCTGAGACACTTGCACGATAGCCAGTTAATTATCCCCTTTCGTATCACTGTTGCAAACATTGCCACGCTGATTTGTCAGTGTTTTCCGTCACCTCGCCGCTTCCCACACATGTCGTCATTTCAACCAGAACGGACCATGTCACCTATAAATCAGGCTCATGACTGGCCCATTAAGTTTTCATCGGTAACGTTGATTCATTGCTTGCTCGAGAATTTTAACTAGAGAATGCTTATGTAGGAAACTTCATGGGAATGCTTTCCAAGGTCCAATACCTTCCAGTCTTTCCAGTTTAGCATCTCTTACTGATTTGTAAGTAGTTGTGTTTCTTCAAAGGTCCGATACCTTTCAGTCTTTCCAGCTTCCTCGATGACTTATTGCATTTGTTTAATTGACTATTCAATGATCGCGTAGGCAAATTGGTGAAATAACGGGCAGAAGCTCATCTTTGGCATTTATCAAGGGAATGAGGAACTTAACCACTTTGTAAGTAACCATGGTACCTATATATGTATTAATGATAATTTTCTAATTTATCGTTGTTGTTCTTGTTATTGTGATATAATCAATTTTTTTTTTTTTTTTGGAGAATCTTGAGAAACAGTAAGATTTCAGATAGAATTCCATTCAACATTGGAGAGTACCGATCATTACGGCGTCTGTAAGTTGTTCATATCACAATCTCTTATGTTTGAGTAGGGGTTGGGCCTAGGGCTGTCAATGGGCCTAGCCAAAATGGCTAGTGAGGGTTGCCCAAACAGGATTTATTGTAGTCATGCCGAGCTTCCTAGATATATAAGACTGTCATTGGCTCTAGACAATGCAGGAGTGGGCATAAGACAGGTAGAGCTGGTCAAGGCATAGATTCAAATATCGGTATTGTATGGGCGAATTGTTAAAGGAGGGCATATCAATTACAATTGTCTACAGCCAACTGTGGAGTTAGATTACCAATGCACGATCTTATGTCGCCCACGTTCATTAGTACATACATGACCCCAAAGGCCGTATCTGGAGATCAAGTGGGCCACTCCATCTAATATTGTGGGAAATCATGCCTAAAACATCTAAAAACACTTGGCGAGGCCCACCTGAGTTTTGAAATAGCCTTAAATTTTGTGTGACCCCTCATCCAAGTGGGACACACACAATCGATGGGTTGGATGTCTAAACCACATCTCACTAGCCCTATATACAAACAGGAAGGTTTCAATGGACGACCATCCACCCTAAACTGTTATCTATGGTGTTACCCACCTAACTCATGGATTGGCCTGATTTTTAGGCCCATGGCTCACCATGGAAGGGTGCATCTGATTAATGGGATAGATGTCCATTAAACATCATTGTGGGGCCCATAGAGCTCAACCTCACAGTCCCCCACCACACACAAACAGAGAGAGAAAGAGGGTGATAAATGATCACCAGCACACCTTCTTACTTGAGAAATCGTGCCAACCTTTGCAGACGTGTCATGGGATCAAAATTTGATCAATCCATGTAATTCGTCACCCCATGAAACCCTTAGGACCCAACTTTTAGCCTGATCCAAAACTCCGGTGGACCATACCTAAGAGAAGTTTCGTCCTTGATTTGCCTCTATATTTGCTATGGCCTACCAGAGTTTTGGATCAGGCTAAAACTTAGGCCTGGGGTTTCATGGGGTGCCACATCACATGGACTTTTCGAATTTTGTGCTCATGACATATGTTCAAATGTGTGCACAAGCTCTCACTTAAGGTGTGCAAGTGATCTCTCTCTCTCTCTCTCTCTCTCTCTCTCTATATATATATATATATAGGGAAAAGGTACTATAGGCTCGCCCTGTGTGGGCCCATTGTGATGGGTGATGGGTATCCACACCATCATTCAGATGTACCATTCCGTGGTGGGCCATGGTCCTAAAACTCAGGCCAATCCATGACTTGGGTGGGCCACACCATAGACAACAGTTAAGAGTGGATATCCACCCATTTAAACTTTTATGATCATTTATAGGATCGACTGAGATATGGTTGAGAAATCCAACCCATCCATTGTGCGTGTCCCACTTAATCAAGAGGTCACACCAAGTTTCAACCGTATCCAAAACTCAGGTGGGCCCCAAAAAGTGCTTTTAGATGTTGCGTGCATGATTTTACACTGTTTCAATTGGTGTGGCCCACTTGAGTTCTAGATACAGCTGATTTTTGGGACATCCCACAACCAGCAGTAGACCCACCAAATGCATGGTGTGGATGCCCAACACACATCACATTGGGGCCACACAACTCAACCTCACGGGAACTTCCCATGTGTGTGTAGGAAAATGGTACTATGTGGTCAACCTCATGTGAACTTCCCCTGAGGTTGTGTGTGTAGAGAAATGGTACTATGAGGTCGACCTCATGCGAACTTCCCATGAGGTCGAGCTATGTGGGCCCACCATGGTGTGTTGGACATGAACACCATGCATTTGATGGGTCCCCTTTAATTTATGGGATATCCCAAAAATCAGTCATATATGGGACCCTGGTCGACCATGCCATCTAAAGCCATGTGAAGACATGCCTAAAACATCTAAAACCACTTGGTGAGGCCCACTTGAGTTTTGGATGTGGCTGAAAGTTGGTCTAACCCCTCATCCAAGCGGGACACACACAATGGATGGGCTGGATTTGTGAAACACATCTCAGTGGGCCCAATAAACGATTATAAAGGTTTTAATGGGCGGATAACCCCTCTCAACTGTTGTATGTGGTGTGGCCCACCCAAGTCATGGATTGACCAGATTTTTAAGCCTGTGGCCCACCATGGAATGGTGTATTTGACTGATGGGGTGGATATCGATCCACATCACGGTGGGGTGCACGCAGCTTGACCTCGTTGGAAGCTTCCCATGAGGTCGAGCTGTGTGGGCCCACAATGATGACGGACATCCACCCCAACGGTCAGATGCACCTTTCTGTGGTGGGCCATGGCCTGAAAATAAGCCAATCCATGACTTAGGTCGACCTCCTGGTACCATTTCCCCACACACACACATATAATGTCCTACGCAGCGTATCACAAGAGGCCTTCCGTGCGCACGAAGGCCCATGGGGTGGGCCTCACCATGATGAGTTCATGAAATCTATTCCAACCATGAGGTTTGTAATAGAAATTTAGCCATAGGGATCATAAACCACGAATATCCATGATTTAGGTGGGCCCCACTAAGGGAAACAGGGAGAGGGATGCTACCGTTGAATTTTTACAAGGTCCAATGTGATATGTATATAAAATCCACTCTAACCATTAGCTGACTCGTGAAAATGCATGCACGGGGGGTCAAATTTTAGGCCCATGGGGTGATTTATGTGTGTCACACCAAGTGAAAATGTTTGGATGGTGGGCGTCCCGTTTCTGCTCTTAGGGATTTGCTTGATTTTTAAGAACTATAGCTAAAATCTTGTCACTCACCTTAGGTCGGAGTGGATTTCACATACTCATCAAGGTGGGCTCATCCCCACCCACCCATGTTGGCACGCTGCATGCGGCAAGACTCTCGCACGACGTGGAGTGCTTGCTAATGGACGTGGATTGCTAGTCGAGGGCCATACAAAGGATGTACATCTATTTTAACATCTCCTTTTAAAGCATTTGCTAAAAAACGAGGCAGATCCAAATGTCAAGTGGACCACACCACAGGAAAACAATGGTTATCGAACATCCACCGTTAAAAACTTCCCAGGGTCCACTGTAATTTTATTTGCCATCCAACCTATTGATTATGACATATAGACCTGCATGAAGGGAAAACACAAATATCAGCTTGATCCAAAACTTTTATGGCCTCCAAGAATTTTTTTTTAATGGTGGTCATTTAATCACCACTGTTTCCTATGGTGTGGTGCACCTGAGATTGGATCTTTCTCGTGTTTGGGTTCATGCCCGGCAAAATGGATGGATGATGTGGATAAAACATATGCATCATGGTGGGGTCCACGTTACACTTCCAATACCTACTAGCAGAAGGAGCGAAAGCCTTTTGCAGGAAGTTCCTGTGCTGGGATGCTAGGTGGGGCCCACCGTGATGTTTGAGATCAATCCACTCTGTCCATCCATTTTTAGGCGGATCCAAAACTCAAGTGGGCCATACGAGAGGAAATAGTGGGGATCCCATGACCACTATTGAAACATTAGTACTGCCACAAAAGTTTTGTATCAAGCTAAGTCTTTTATGTTTTGTCCCAGTGGTAATGACCTTATAAACGGTTTGGGTGGCATATAAACCATATAAACAGTTTGGGTGGCATATAAATGGTAGGCATTCTTTTTCCAATTTTCCCTCTCGTTTGGTCTAGTTGAGTTTTGGATCCACCTCAACTTTGGCCGCATCTCCTAAAATGAGCCCTCAAAATGGATGGACGGAGTAGATTGCTCACAAACATCATGGTAGTCCCCACCTAGCATCCCAGCACGGGAGCCGTTTGGGTGGATCCCTAGATTCACTAAGGTCGATGGATCCCTTACTGTGGGGCTCACTGTGATTTATGTTCTTTACACCCACACCATCCATCCATTTTTTCAGCTCATTTTAGGGCATGACCCAAAAAATGAAGCAGATCCAAAACTTAGGAGACCATACCACACAAAATAGTCTTGATTGAATCCTCACCATTAAAAACTTCAGGGGGGCCATTGGAATGTTTATTTTCCATCCAACCTGTTGATAAGGTCACAAAGACCTGTACGAAGATATCACACAAATATCAGGTTGATCCAAAGTTTTTAAGTACGACCAAAAGTTTTTAATGTTGGATTACCACTGTTTCCTGTGTTATGGTTCACCTGAGATTTGGATCATAACTCCCTAAAATGATTTTTCAAAACAGATGCATGGCCTGGATGTAAGGAACGTACATCACGGTGGACCTCGTGTTCAGGGATTCACTGAAACCGTGCTCTACCAGCGCAGGAACTTTTTGCGAAAGGCTTTCTCAGGAAATCCGCGTCCCCAACAGGAGTATAGATCCTTTGTTAGCTTCCAACCAGGAAATCCCTCCTTGGAACCTTTTCATTGGTCCACATCACACTGCATGACATCATGTGACCAGGTTATACTGAGGTGTGACCAGGTTGCATACCTATGTGATGAGGTGGACCAATGAAAAGGCTCCCAGCAGGGATTTTGTGCTTGGAAGCCAATAGAGGATCCGGACTCCCCCAACAGAGGTTGTTGCTGGCAGGATGTCAGTAACCATGCAGAGATGGGTGGGAAAACCGAGGGAGGGATGGGGGTGGGCCCACTGTGATGTGTGTATGTGGAATCTACTCCAAACATATGATGCCTGATGATAATTTAGCCATAGAGCTCAAACATCATCCACATTCTTAATTTCTGGTGGGCCACATTAGCAAAAGCAGTGAAGGGGACGCTCGCCATCCAAACTATTTTACTCGGTGTGGCCTACATTACATAAATCACTTATGGGCATAAACCTTGGTTCCCATGCATGAATCTTCACGAGGTGGATACTGGTAGGAGTGGATTTCACATAAACATCATGGTAGGCATTTTACAAATTCAATGGTAGTTCTCTTCTCCCACTGTTTCCCTTTGTGTAGCACACCTTAATCACGAATCCGCATGATTATGAGCCATATGGCTAAATTTCCCTCGCAGACCTAATGGTAGGAGTGGATTTCATGAACGCAACATGGTGGAGCCCACCCCTACCCCCACCCCTGTATGTGAGTTAGTCTTGGTGCGCACAGAGGTCTCCTGCGGTATGGTGGGTAGGAGATCACCTGTGTGTGTGTGTCGATAGATATATATATATATATATATATATATATATATATATATATATATATATATATATCGTCATTAATATGTTTGCTCGCGGTAATTGTGGCCTCTCGGGAGAATCGATGACTGCACTGCATCTTTGATGCACTGCTAGTACATCATCTGAGAATTCTTAATTGGCTAGTTGTAAATAGCCCCAGAGCTGTGGAATAAAGAATTATCCCGGATCTACACCGAGGTATTGACGGTGATTCTCAAATATCGCAGAACAGAATGTGATACGACGAGATAGAATGCAATAGAAACAAAGACAGGGAACGGGTTACCTACTCCTAACGGTCAAAGCGAGCCCTGTGTGTGTGTGTGTCGAGATATATATATATATATATATATATATATATATATATATATATATATATATATATATATTGTTCGGGCTTTTATATCTAAGCCCAAGCCCATCAATGGGCTTAGAAAGTGTGCCCAAACCTTGCCCAAAAACCTTCCTAGGCCAAAAGCCCACAAGTCGGCTCGACCCATTGATGGGCCTAGTTGGGTCATACTACAATCAACACAACCCACCTTGTTAATTTTTTTGGGATCATAAAAGCCACAAATAAGCCCGGGTATTGGCTGATGCTGGGCATCAACAGAAAATATTATAATATATGGGTGTAGGCCAGCTCATTTATTCTTTGGGCCTATCAATAGGTCTAGGCCGAGGACTAGACCACCACCCTAAAAATGAGGTCCAAGTCCATTTTGGGCCCAAATGCCTCAAAGTATACGAGTCATTTTTACCTATATTACATTAATGTTTTATTTTATTTTTTTTTAGGGATTTGAGCTTTAACAATTTAACTGGTGAAATTCCGAGCTCGCTCTTCAATATGAGTTCGCTTGCTTTCTTGTAAGAGTCAAACATCTTCTATACTAAGCTGCTTTAGTGCTGATCCTAGTATTTCTCCTTTCAATTTTCCTTCTTCCTCATTCTCATATTATGAAATATAACGACTTTTAAGTGTTATTTGATGTTTGCATTTTCTTTTGTTTTTGGTTGTCTCAATTCGCAGGTTTCTTGGAAACAATAGCCTGTCTGGTAATCTTCCTTCTAATAAAAGCTCATTGCTCCAGAACATGTAAGTTCATTTGACTTAATTGTACTGAAGCATAATCAAGATTGCATTTTTTCCACTTGGCTGCCTTTGGATATATTATTGAGCTGAATTGCAATAATTAGTTCAATAAAGTAGAAATCGCCAAACTACCATCACCATATATGGTGTTCATATTGAGAGAATCAGCTCCAAATTGCAATTAAGTTTCTTTCAAGTTGGTCAGAGCCAGAGGAGTTCATTTGCGATTTAAGGGTCACTTCTTAATGTACATGCTGTGACAGCTACAATGTGGCCATTTCCTTTCTATTGGCCTGATTATTGTAATTCAATTCAATTGTACAACCAAATGCATCCTTAGATATTGTCTAGGATTGCTTGTATATTTTTGTTTCTTCTCTTTTATTGTTCGGCGTAAAAGATTTGAGTTGTGAATATTTGATTGGTTCATTTTGTTTATCTTAATGTTCCTCTCAGGCAAAAGTAAATGAATCTTTTTGTTCTGATGAATCTTATATCTAACATATTAGGTTGGTTCTGGCCTATTACTAACTTGCATTAAATGTATGTTAATTCATTTGCTTATATGTTTTGTTGGCAGAGATCTATCATACAATCAATTATCAGGAGGATTTCCCTCTTGGATTACCCAAGGCTTGCAACTGTATGTCCAAAAGAAGCACAAAGTTTGCTATTTTCATCTTTATCTCTAGTGACCAAACAATTCATTATATCATTAAGGGTGCATTTGGATGTTCTGTTGAATTGAATTGCAATAATTAGTTTAGTAGAGAAGAAACGACCAAACTTTAGTTACCTTGATATTCAAAATGAGGAAGTAGTACTCAAATTGCATTTACATTCTTTTCAAGTTCAAGTTCAACTTGAAAGTAACTTAATTGCAATTTGGAGGCCACTACCTCTATACGAATATAGAGGAACGTGATGGAATTTGATCATTTCAATCTCACCGAAGTAGTAATTCTTGTAATTTGATTCAATAGAGCATCCAAATGCAAGATAGGACAACGCCTCTCTTTATTTCTTCTTATGAAATACGAATGCGATTTTGGATTAGATAAACACCTATCATGACACATTTGAAGGTTCATAACCATGATTAGTTAAATCTAGAGGTTTTTTCATATAATCGCCCGCCTTTAGGGCCATCGACCTATAATCACCCGATTTTAAAATATTTAAATTAACGAGCTTATGCTTTACAAATACGGAAAAATAGCCATCTCTTGAACTTCAACCGTCATTGAGTGTCAGAAAAAACACCGTTAAGGTGTGAAAAAGTAATATTTGCCCTCACTCTCTTAGTATTTACCAGTGTTTTAAATAGCGAATAGCATGTAGCATAGCGTTCACCCCTCTAAATTGTAAGGCGTAAGCTACATAGTAGGTAGTGTAAGCTACACGGTACTTCTAGATTTTTAATTAAAGTTGCTCTTGGTTGCACTAATTCCATGATATTCACAATATTAAACTGATTAATAATGAAATTTAACAAATTTTCATGATATTTGGTGCAACCAAATGCGATTTGCGTGAATAGCCTCAACATTTCTCTTTGAACTACATCCTACAATGTATGTGGCATTGACCATAAGCTCCTTACACTATCTCCTGTTCAGGAACTTGGTTGCTAACAACTTCGACATCCATAGTTATAATAACAGGTATTTACAAATGATGCCTTTCTACTCATTTCGACAAAATAAAAGCATACCTAGGCAATTTTTGTAACTGTCCAACGATACTGCATTTACTTACATTGGCTGTATATCTTTCTTGCATAAGAAATTCAGACTATTAGTCGCATTTAAGTGTTTGATTCTTTTAGATTCAGTAATTTGCCTTCAGGGTGGAATTGTCTTCAGCAGAACTTTTCATGCTATCAAGGTTCTCTAACAGGTAAGCTGTTTTTTCTGCTTCTCTATTTTTTAATACGTTCTATATGGGCTAGAATACCTGACCTCAATGTTGAAACACACTCTATCTACCATAGAGGCTTCTTTTGGCCACATTTGGATGCAGGAGAGAATTGAATTGCATGCATTTATTTTAATCAAGAAGGAATGAGAGAAAGTAACGAGGATGTAGTAGGTGATCACAAATAATTTTTTTTGGGTCAAACCTGAAAGTAATAGGATTACCAATTGGAGCTGGGACCCTCAATATGAATGCTAAGGGAGGAAGCTACGAATTGATTATTTCCACTAGCATACCTGAGGTAGGTAATTGGAGGACGTCACTTTCACTAACCGAGTGCCACATGGGTGGAACTTTCATGAGATCCAGCATCCATTAGGTAAGCTGCTTCATGTTCACCTGGAACCCAAAAATAATGATGATCCAAAATCAGGCAAGCCACACCCTAGGAAACAGTTGGGACGGGCACACCCACCATTAGTTTTGTGTAGGGCCCACTATGGTGTTTATAAACCATTCAATCCATTCATCTCATATGCTTCATTGAGATGAAAGAATTAGCCAAAACTCACACTATTCCTGAGGTGTGTAAATGGGCCAGGCTTTGGGCTGGCTTCTGAACTCTTCGAGCCGAGCTTTTAGGCCAGACCTTAATTTTTTTGCATTTGCTAGGCCCAAGCCCAGTCCATTGACAACCCCACTATTCCAAAATGCAAGAGGACCATACCACGTGTATTCAGAGGTTTTAGGTCTATATTTATATGGTTCCCCATGGAGCGGCCCACTTGAGTGTTGAATCAACTTGCTCTTTGGCCATACTTAATGGATGGGGTGGATCATGCATGCTCATAAAGTCGCTTCCTTCACTTAAGAGAAAGTGATGTCCTCTCCATACCTACTTGAGTTACACCACCGTTTTTCTTTTCCACTTTACTTGACTCAATTCAATAGCGCATCCAATTGCACCCTTTTAGTTTTACCTTGCTATAAAATGCTAGAGCTTCTCCTTAAAGCATGTAGATCACCTACATGTATTGTTTACTCTTTACAGTTTGCATTACACTTGGGAATTTTACAAAATAACTATCTTATTAATATGAAATATACATTCTGTACCTTTTTTAAGAAGGTTTTAAAAAATTAACTTCATTAATCAATATAATAAGGTTTGTTAATAGAAAGTGATTCGAAAGTGGTTATTAACTTGTTTAACCGGGAGAGCCCCTCCAACTGGTCGTTATTGTATCGGTTGAACAGAGCTAACTATCTCAGAAATGACATCAAGGTTAAACTCTGCTATTCTATTAGGGAAGTGAGTGGCGTAGCGGACACTCTAACGAGATTAGGAAGTGAATCTCAAGTTACCAAGATCTTTCGTGCTGTGTCGGACTTGCCTAGATCTACTCGAGGAGAGTTGTTCTTGGACCGTGTAGGTCTGGGTAATGTTAGAGAGAATTCCGTCAGGCTGTAGAGAGATGATAGGAGTCCCGGTGCATTTTTTCAGGCTGCCGGGCCTCCCGAATATAGTTTCTCCCCATGTAAAGCCCCTGTTTCTATTGTTAATAAAATCTTCACTTAAAAAATTAAAATAAAAACCTACCGTCATAGCCTCCATGCGAGCAAATGAGTCGGTGGCTCAGTTGAGCCCCACCATGATGTTTATGTAAAATTCACCATGACTACCAATGCGTCACTCAATATTAGGCCAAGGGTTGAAAACAATGTACTAGGCAATGCTTGTCCTCCAAAGAATTTCCATTAATGTCACCCACGTGAATTACTGATGGGTATGATTTTTGAGCCATCCGCCTAAGGTTTTGTGTGGAATCTAATATGGTTGGAGTGGATTTCATATAATTATGACAATGGACCCGTGAAAATCAAGGGTGGATATCTCTCTCCCAATTGTTTCCTTTGTTGTGGCCCATCCAAAATTACAAGTCAGCATGTTTTTTGTCCCTACCCCTAGGCCTAATATTGCACTAAATATCTAATTGTTGAAGTGGATCTTACTTAAACATCATGGTAGGCTCTCTAAAATCAAGAGCGGCATCTAATACAATTTCCTTTTTTTTTCCAAAATAATCTTTGTACAATTAGCACAGCCCACTATGATGTGTATGCGAGATCCACTCCTGACATTAGATACATAATCCTTGTTTAGGCTCAAATCTAAAAAAATAGGCTTACTTATGATTTAGGTGGGCAACACCAAAGAAAACAATTGACAAGAGACATGTACCCTTGATTTTTACAAGGCCCACTGTGATGGTTTTGTGAAATTCACTCCAACCATTAGATGCCACACCAAAATTTAAGTATAGGGCCTAAAAATTAGGCTTGCCCTTGATTCAAGTGGGCCATACCAAGGGAGATAGTTTGGAAGGCGATCATTGCCCTATACATTGTTTCTAATCATATTGTCCACCTGAATCACGGATGGGGGTGATTTTTAGGCCCTTGGCCTAACACATGAGGTGACACACTTGATGATCAGGGTGGATTTTACATAAACATCATGATAGGACCCACACAAGCATCCCACCAACATGCCACTAAAGGAATGTAAGGGAAGGTACTGGAATGATAATTATATGTTAATTAGGTAGTTTTTTTTTTTTTTTTTTTTTTTTTGTAAAATTCCCCATTTTGGTTCTTTTAGGGAAAAGCTTATCCCAAGTTTTCCCAAGCCATGCATTTCCCAGCATGGTGAGTTAACCATACCCCAAGTTTTCCCAAGCCATGCATTTCCCAGCATGGCGAGTTAACGATATCCCAAGTTTTATCAAGCCATGTATTTCCCAGCATGGTGAGTTAACCATCCTGGTGGTAGTGTACAGCCATTTTATCATATCAACAAAGCTACAGGTGGTGTGCTCTCACACCTTTCTGGAGAAGAAAAAAGAAAAAACTACATGACACTCTGGATATTCAATTTCTTTTCTGATTATATATCATGCATGGAGTTCGTGTATTCCATTCTTTATAGTCAACCGAATTAGACACTCCATAGCAATCTCTGGTTCAGAGGCACATAACTATATTTGGGCAACGCAGCCTTTGATAGATGTCACTGTTGTGTTGGTTCATAGATTCTTCATTTGCAATAAATTGCAGCGGTCGAGAGCGGACATCAGAAGATGGAACGTTGTATGATAGTGATGTCTATGCTCTGGGTACAGCATCATATTATCTGGTCAACATGACCAGGTTGGCTGTCAGTAATGTTTGGGTCCGTGATAACGACGAACCTGACATATACACTACAAACTCTCAGCTGCAGATTACGAATACTTCAGACCCAGAGCTGTTTCGGACAGCACCTGACATATACACTACAAACTCTCAGCTGCAGATTACGAATACTTCAGACCCAGAGCTGTTTCGGACAGCAAGGATATCGCAAGGATCACTAAAATATTACAAACTTAGAATGGATTTCACGTAATTATCACAATGGGCCTCGTAAACATCAAGGGTGCATGGATGTCTCTCTCCCAATAGTTTCCTTTGTCATGGCCCACCAGAATTAAGATCAGTATGATTTTCTGTCCCTGCTTCCAGGCCTAATATTGCACTAAATATCTAATTGTCAAAGAAGATCCTACGGCAGACCCTGTAAAATCAAGAGCTGGGTCACATACAACTTCCCTTTTTTTTTTTTAAATAATCTATGTACAGTTAGTGGAGCCCACTATGATGTGTATACAAAATCCACTCCCACCATTAGATGCCTAATCCTGGTTTAGGCCTAGATACAAAAAATAGGCTTACTTGTAATTCAGGTGGGCCACACCAAAAAAAACAATTGGGAGAGAGACACGTGCTCTTGATTTTTACAGGGCCCATTGTGATGGTTTAGTGAAATCCACTCCAACCATTAGATGCCACACCAAAATTTAGGACTGGGGCCTAAATATTAGGCCCATCTGTGATTCAGGTGGGCCATTCCAAGGGAGATAGTTTGGAAGACGATCGTTATCCTATTCACTGTTTCCAATCATGCGGTCCGTCTGAATCATGAATCATGGATGGGGGTGATTTTTTATGGCTCTTGGCCTAACATGAGGTGACACATCTGGTAATCGAGGTGGATTTTACATAAACATCAGATAGTGGATTTTATATATTAGTCAGTTATTTTTTTTTTTCGCAAAATTAATTCCCCCTTTTTTGTTCTTTTAAGGAAAAACTCGTTCAAGTTTTCCCAAGCCATGTATTCCCAGCATTGTGGGTTAACCATCCTGGATTTTGTGCCAAGCATTTACATCATGGGACCCTCCTGATGGACAGGCTGGCTATCTCACGTGTCGTTGCCTGCATGTGGGCCACCATACACATGCATGTGGGATTTGCAAACCTCTATAAAAATATTCAATATCTTTTCTGATTACATATCGTGAAACTCGTGTATTCCATTCTTTACAGTTAGTCGAATTAGACACTCCATAGCAGTCACTGATTCAGAGGCACATAACTATATTCGTGCAATGCAGCCTTTGATCGATGTCACTGTTTTATTTGTTCACAGATTCTGCATTTGCAATAAATTGCGGTGGTCCAAAGATTATATCAGAAGATGGAATGGTGTATGATAGTGATGACGTTGATCTTGGTGTAGCATCATATTATCTGGTCAACAACAACAGGTTGGCCGTCAGTAATGTTGGGTTCCGTGGTGATAACAATGAACCTGACATAATCACTACAAAGTCACAGTCTCAGTTTATGAATACTTTGGACCCAGACCTGTTTCGGACAACAAGGATATCACAAGGATCGCTTCGATACTACAAACTTGGGCTTGTGAACGGACAATACAAAGTGACTCTGCAATTCGCTGAGACACAAATTGGATATTGGAATATTTTGAATGGCTTAGGCAGGCGTGTATTCAACATTTTTATCCAGGTGTGTACGATATAATTGTAGGTATCACAGCGTATTTAGTAGTGAATACTAATATTAATCCAGACTATATGATAAAAGTCAGTGTTGTAGTACATATAGTTTAGAAGGTGGGGTCATGTTCCTCTATAGGGCCGGCAATGAGTCCAGTTCAGGTCAGCTCGGGCCTGACTGATTTACTAAATGGCCATGAAAAGTCCCGAAGCCCATCTTATGTCCCTAAGATGAGATGATGAGGTCCAACCCTTTAGTAGATTCCTGTGCTCAGTGTTTGTGGTACCTATATTATCGGCCAATTTGGGATAGTATGGGTCTCATATGAAACCCGGGTTGTGTCAACGAAAGTAATTCACATTTTATTTTTTGTTTGCTAATTCCATTGTATGATTTATGACTTACATGAGCTCTTTCTGGATATACATGCATCAATTCTGTTAGACAGTCCATAGTTTAGCACCATATTTGAGTCCTACCTATGTAATCATGCCTCTTTTAATGTTCTGCAGTTCCATTGAAGAATTCCATAAATTTTCTAATGATTCCATATACCGTCACATGCAATATCCATCCACACACACACACACACACACATGCATAATCCATCTATCCATCCACACACACACACACACATGCATAATCCATCCATCCATTCACACACACATGTAATCCAGGGACAGAGCATCATCCTCCACACTTAATGCCTACCTTGCATTTGAATCAAACTATGCTACCTTCTAGAAACAAGCAAATGAATTTGCTGCCCTCTCAATCAGGCAGATCCCTCCAGCAGAAGTTTGACAGACTTATAGGGCAGGAAACTACACAAGCCCCATCTCGAGGGCTGGGACAGGGGCAAGGAGAGACAGGGGAGACCTCTCTACTGACAAGAAGTAGCCCTTGTAGAACTTTCATCTAGCCACAACAGGCAACCAATTGCACCCATGAGCATTGGCTACCACACCCTAACTCCCTATAATGGCAATATCGATGATGATACTTTAAGGATGTCATATCTTTATAAAGGAAAAGGTAGCAATACTTTAACAATGTCATATCTTGGTGATATATTGCTGATAACTGGAAATATGTATATTAAAGGGAGTTTCAGTATCGCCGAACCAACAATACTAATATTACCAATAATATTATCCTCCCAAAATTTTTTTATCGATAATATCATTGATAATAGAAACACTAACTATATTTACAAGGCTTCTTAGATACTTGAAGTGTGCAGGTGGAAAATGTATTTTGTATAGATCTCATGGCTATCTTGATGTACCTGGTTATTAAGATGCAGATTATACACAAGGTCAAGACATGATTGGCTGTTGGCTACTTGCTACTGTACTTTTCTTGGTAGTAATGTGGTTGCCTGGAATTGGAACAAGCATAATGTTGTTGCGCAATCCAATGCTGAAGTGAAATATAGATTCATGCATTGTCGGTGTATCCTATAATTATTAAAATATCTCCGATATTATCTGTATCTCTAGCTCGGCTTCATCGATAACACTGGTAGTCCTAGAAATTCAAGGTATCGGTGCCATATTGCTAAATATCGTCAATATTTTCGACTCTGTAAATTTCAGGTTTCGCTTGTATCACCAATATTTTTTTACTCTGTAAATTCCATGTGTCACTTGTATTGCTAATGTATTGGTGATATTTCGATAATATCGCCAATGTATCGCTATTGCCAAAATTTTGTTTTTTTAAAAAAAAAAAAAAAAAAAAATTGATTTTTTTTTTATGGGTACATGGTTACACATAGTGTTCAAATTGTTGATGATAATTTTGATCATATGGTGATATTATCATTAGCGTAACTTGGGCAATATCGAGACTACAATATTTAGTATTCTTATCATGGGAAAGTAAAACCTTTTGCCCTCAAAGTAGCCGACAAGGAAATTGCCCTAATTTTTTTCTCCCTCATCAACCTCCTCATCATTGATAGGGATTGTGAATGGATGAATGGGGTCCAGGGTATCCCCTTGCAGATATGTTGGGCCTAGCCTTGTGGAGATGAGAGCTTTGAACATTGCCTGGACATTGTGAAGGTTGCTTAGGTCGAGGGGCTGCAGTAACATGGTCAGATGTAAGGTGGGCTGAAGCAGCAGCTGTCCCACTGATTGGTGTTGGCCTAAGAGAAGGTAGTTTGCTGGCCCAGAACGAAGCCCAGAAGGAGACTGATCATGGGGTGAGCCCATTGATTGGGGATGGCTCAGAGCTCAAGCGTGTTCGGTTAATGGTCCACAAGGCCCAACAGATCCTGTTGGAGTGGGCTCACGGGCAGGGAAAGGCCCAACAGATATAGCAGCTAAAGGCCCATTATTATCCAGGCCAGGGCCAACGGGCCTAGCTGAATTGAAAACAAAGACCGAATCTCAATTCCATCCAACGGTAAAAAATCCAAGCGTTTGAGGGGCTGAGTTAGTTGGACTACTCGGAGGAGAAGATTGCCAGCCGGCAGGGGTTTCCGGTAAGCTTGAGATGGGAATACAGGGGAAGTACGAGTGAATAGTACTGACAATCATGTATTGTAAAAAAGAAAAAAAAAAAAATCAGTAGATGGAATATTTCGTACTATAAGGTTCTGTTTGTTAGTGCAAGTGAATTGAATTACCATCATTTAGTTTAGTCAAGATGAAACTAATAATGTTTGCTAGCATTTGTAATGATGGAGATGCCCACAAAATGCAGTTATGTTTCTTTCAAAACCAAATTATAAGAGAGATCATTGCCAATTCAATCTAGTAGTGCATACAAATGTACCTTAAGTATCTAACCATCAAGCATCTTTTGAGAAGTAAGCTTACAATAATTAAGGCAGGAAAAAAAAACCAACTATTCCATAGAACTTGGTTAGGATAGTAGCAATATGGATCTTCTTCAACCCCGAAGGTAGGTTCAACAAATCTTAAAATGGTGAAAAAAAATGTTCACGCTTTCCTGAAGTATGGGTGTTTGGGCAGTCCCAAACATATCAATCACCATCCTCTGCAAATGTGTTTCTGCTTATGCAGTTTGTGATTTCATTATGACCGTATTCTCTACTCGTTTTGATACTCTACTAATTGCTTTTCCAGGGTAATCTCAAATTGAAAGATTTTGATATAAGAAAGGAGGCAGGTGGAGTGTCTAGTAGTGCAGTTTTGAAGACTTTCAAGGTTGATGTAACCCAGAATTTCCTTGAAATCCATCTCTTTAGGGCTGGAAAAGGGACTGGTTCGGTTGGGCCATCCATTTCGGCCATCAATGTCTCTCCAGGTAATATATATTCAGAACCGATTAGAATTAAATTCTAAAGTTTCTAGATGTTCAGTACTAACAGATGAACATTTTGGCTCTACTTTTAGATTTCCCACCAACTGCTTGGGGAAAGAAGAACAGGACTGGTTTGATTGTTGGGATTATAGTTGGTGCTGCTGCTCTGAGTTTTATATCCATTTCTGCAATATTTATTTGGAGACGAAGGGGCAGGGGCAGCCATGAAGATGAAGGTAATACCAATATTGCTTAATTAGGGTGTGTTTCAATGCTCAACCGAACTGGATTGCAATTTATTAAATTCATCGCAGAGGAATGACCAAAGTGTGGGTGGCACCATTCTAATTCATATATCAGTTTGAAATGGTAGTAATCGCAATCTGGAGAGATAGCCCCACTTTGGTCATTTTCTATTTATTGAATTGAATTACCACAATTCTGTTACATTTAGCATCTAAACACAACCTAAGTGATATGTATTGAAACTCCAACTCAGACGCTTTTAACTCATATGTTATCCTAAAATACTTTAACATGAAAATCCACTCAATAGGAGTGCATTCGAGTCTCAGTTTGAATTTTCTCAACTAGGAGATATCGCAATTTTTCTTTGAAAATTTTCTAGTTATCAATTAGCTTTCTTAGGCCATATTCAGTTATCCACGTAAGCAAGATTTTGTTCCACCCATATCAATATCTGTAACATTTCAACCAAGACCAAAATCATCCTACATATTTACTTGGTGCCGAAAAGGTGGAAAACTGATACCTACATACTGGACATCCCATTTTCAGCGACATTTGTAAATGCGCAACTGAATGGATAAACATCATTTCATAAAAAAAAATCCCTAGCGCTTGTAATTTTGGGTTCTAAATTAAATATAGTAATTGCGATCTGGCAGCTTGAAATACATTGGTCATTTTCTATTTTATTGAATTGAACCATTAGAAATAAATTAGAAACTTGAAAGTTTAGAAGAGTATAGAAACGCCAAAAGGAACGTGAAGAAAGTAGTAAATGAGGCAAAACTTAAGACACAAAGCGAATTTACTATGAATCAGAAGATTACAAGGATGAAGTACCCACAAAAGAGCCGCAAGAGATGAACAAAACTCTCTCTCTCACCACAAACCTCTCCCCAAACCCTAATTACCAATTAGGACTCCTTAGAATACATCTAAACACATTAGGAAAGCCTTTAAATAGATCTCTCACCGAAAATAGAAACAAATTAACTCAGATTTGCATAACCATGCAAATCACCGCCAACGCTCACGACCGGTCACAGCCCCCTGTCGACCGGTCTTGGGAGGTCAGGAAGAGTCCAATGAGTTTCAGCCAAAATTTGACCCATTCAGCCTCAATGCACGACCGGTCTTGGATCGATTGCAGTACACCCGGCGACTTGTCCTTGACCGATCCTTTGTACATGAAAATTTTCTAGAGACTTTTGTGCTTTCCCAGTCTGAAATTAGACAGGTCGGCCAGTTTGGCCGACTGTTCTTGGGACCCCGTTTCAACACACTTTGAAGGCTCCATCAACAATCTCTACCGAGGCTTCAAACGTTGAATACCATTCATGCTTTCTCCTTTCATCATCTCATCTTCAACATAGCTCCACCGCTTCTCATGCCTCCATCAACACTATCCCCGCACTTTTCCATCGCTTGTCACTCTTCTCATGTGGCCCTTGGGCACTTGCCACATACAAGCAATCGTGGATCCCGATGCCGATTCCGCAGCTCCATCGTGAAACGTGCTCCCGATCAACTTGTAAAAATGGCCGCACCTATGTGCCTTCATCCACACGAGTGCCCCCTTCACCACTTTACAACACCGATCACGATTGATGAACCTGCACCCTGTAGCTTCGAGTGCACCAAGAGATATCACATCCTTCCTTAACCTAGGGACGTGCCTCACATCTTCAAGGACTCATTCGATCCCATCGAACATTCTAATGCGCATCGTTCCAATATCGACAACCTCGCAAGCGTAGTCATCTGCCAGAAACACCGATCCACCATCATACTCCCTGTATGTTATGAATGAACTCCGGTTAAGACAAACATGATACGATGCACCTGAATCCAAGATCCACTCTCCACTGAGAGACCCTTTACCGGATAGAGTCAATACATTTCAAACATCACTCATTTACTCCACCAATCCCGCGGTATTAGCCTCCCTAGAAAAATTTTCAGACTTCTCTTGCTTCAACTTGGGATTCTGACAACCCCCCTTCATGTGGTCTTCTTGTCCACAATTCCAGCACCGCACTTTGGCCTTTCCTTTGCCCTTGGTTTTAGATCCCGATCTAGAATATCCTCCATCGTGCTCAGAATTTCTTCCCCTCATAATCAGTGCTTCTGAAGAAGAACGAGAACTCACGTCACCGCTTTTCTTTCTCATCGCCTTCGACTAAAGGGCAGAGATAACGGTCTCAATGCTAATGATCCCCTTCCCCGCACACAAAGATTCCTTGAATGACTCATATGAATATGGAAGAGAATTCAACAAGATGTATGCCTAATATTTATCCTTCATCGGTTCATCTGTATCCACCAACTTGCAAATAAGCCTGTTAAAAGTGCTAATGTGGTCCTTCACATCGGTCCCCTTTGCCATCTTCAGGGTGAAAAGTTGCATTATCAGATATATGCGATTATCTAGAGATTTCTTCGCATACACGTTCTCCAGCTTCGCCATCGTATTAGCCGCAGTCTTCTCCTTCAAGACGTGATAGAGGATGTCATCCTTCATGCACTACTGGATTGAGGTTTTAACCATCTTATTGAGCTTTTTCCACTCATCCTCTTTCATAGTCTCAACTCGCTTTCCAAGAGCCTCTTCAAGCCCTTGCTAAACTAGGAGGGCTTTCATAGTTCGTAGTTGTTTTTGCCGGAGAACTTCTCTACGTCGAACTTCGTGCTCGATGTCATGCGCTCGTCTTAGATTTAAATTCTGCAACCCAACGATAGCTCTAATACTACTTGTTGGGAAAAACCGACCCGCAACGGAAGCAAACCAAACACGTAAAGTATAGAATCAAACAAGCAACCTAATGCAATCACACCCACACGCAATCAACCACGCAGAGACAATCCGTTTTTAACGTGAAAAAACCCTCACGGGTAAAAAATCACGGCACAGCGAATCTACTATGAATCAGAAGATTACAGAGATCAAGTACCCGCAAAAGATCCCCAAGAGATGAATAAAACTCTCTCTCTCTCTCCCTCTCTCTCTCTCTCTCTCTCTCTCTCTCTCTCTCTCTCTCAGCACAAACCTCTTCGCAAACCCTAATTACCAATTAGGACTCCTTGGAATACATCTAAACACGTCAGGAGAGCCTTTAAATAAATCTCCCACCAAAAATAGAAACAAATTAACGCAGATTTGCGTAATTATGCAAATCACTGCCATCACTCTAGATCGATCGCAGCCCCCTGCAGACCGGTCTTGGGAGGTCAAGAAGAGTCCAGTGAGTTTCAGCCAAAATTCGACATGTTCGACCTTAACACATGACCGTTCTTGGATCGGTCGTAGTACACCCGGCGACCGATCCTCGACCAATCCTCTATACATGAAAATTGTCCAGAACTTCTGTGCTTTCCCAGTCCGAAATTAGACTGGTCAGTCAGTCTGGCCGACTGGTCATGGGACCCTGTTTCAGCCCATTTTGAAGGCTCCATCAACAAAGTGCACGAGAGGTACAGATTTATTTTGGTTGGCAAAGTTCTTTAACAAGATCATAAGATCGAAGAAAATGCAAGAAAAATGGAGGAAAAGTATCATGATACCTATTTACAAAAATAAATTGGAATATAAAGCTACACTAACTATCATGGGATTAAATTGATGAATCATCATTTTGTGAAACTTGGAAATTAAGACTGGTTGAATAAAGAGTTAAGGCATGAGACTATGTATCAGAAATTGGTAAAAAAAACAAAGAAGAAGAAGAAGAAGAAGAAGAAGAAAGAAAAGAAAAGAAAAGAAATATATCAGAAATTAGTTTAATTTATGCTAGGAAGATCAACTATTGAGGATATTCTCCTACTTAGCTAATGAAAAATGTGGGGAGAGGAAAGATATTCAAATGATCATTTTGACTTTAGAGAAAGCATAAGATAAGGTCCATATAAAGTTAATCTAATGGGTGTTGGAAAAGAAATTAGTCTCGAAAGTATATGTTGATATGATTAAGGATATTAGATGCGGACATCACGCCTTTCAAAGTCTACCAATGTCGGAGGCGAGCTTTACCCATCTCACTATGGTTCGACGACGTTTGATGAACATTTGGTGAGCACATGATAGCAATACACCTGCAGGAGGAGCAGAATGGAGCAAACAAAGCAACAAGAGGACCAGAGAGACCTTTGGTTGACCGAAGGAAGCGAGGTCAAGATTACAGGCAATCTGTAATCTTGACCGAAGTAGGCTTCAGCCGACCGAAGGGGGGGTCTTCGGTCGACCAAAGGCATGTCTCGGTCAACCGACAACTCGATGCTAGTTTTTGCTAAAAGACGCGATTTTTCAATTTTTTTAGGTTTCTAGGGGCATTTTAATCATTTTTTTATTTCAGGATTATTAATAAGTCTAAGCCCTAAACTTTCGTCATTATGTGATGTTGATTAAAAACAAAGAAACCCTTTGGTGGCTCTTCTCTCTTCTTCTTGGTGGATCTTCTTCTCCCTCATATCTCTTCTTCTCTCTCAATCTTCTCTTCTTCTTCCTTCTTATTCTTCTTCTCCATGGGTAATCCTCTTATCTTCTTCCTTTTTTCTACATCTTTCATCATATCTTCTTCTTGAAACCCTAGTTCAACTTTCATGAGATTTGTGTTTCCTTAATCCAGAAATTTTAAAATTTCCTGGATTAGTGAATTCATGTGCGTGATAGGATGAACTGTGCAAGACCGAAAGTTCCATCTTTCACCAGATCCAACCCATGCTAAGATTTGAATCTATTATTGCTTGCTTGTGATGGATGGCTTTAATCATTAGATATTTTTCTCGTTTAATTCTTAGTTTATGATGCACATGATGAATGGATGATTTTATTGTTTATATGATTCCGCCTTTTGTAGTTTCCACATGCATCTATGGTTAGATTAGGCCGTCCTGCATCAATATGTATGAAAGAACTGTAGAAAATGTGAGGACCACTAGTTAAGAGATGAGTGAGTTCCCAATTACTATAGGATTACACCCAGGGTTGGCATTGATTCCATATTTTTCTACATTAGGTATGGCTGAGTTAATGACGCATTTACAAGAAGAGGTCCCATGGTGTATGTTGTTTATAGATGACATAGTTTTGATTGATGAAACAAGGGAAGGGGTAAAAGCGAAGCTAGAACTATGGATGGACGCTTTAGAATTTAAAATTTTTAAAATTAGTTAGACTAAAAATGAAATAATATGGAATGGAAGTTTAGTAACAATAAGAGTATAAACAAGGAATTAGTTTAGATTGATGGTCAAGTGTCCAAAATTATCATTTTTTATATCTTGGGTACATAATTCATGAGAGTGGAGGAATTCAGAAGGATGTTACTCATAGAATTCAATCTAGGTGGAAGAATGATGCAGGACGTGAAAACATGCCATGATATGCAAGAAATCAGATTTAGATCACCACAAAATAATTAAACAATATTCAACTTTCCACATCCCACAATAAGGCCAAACCATTCAATAGGGGAATCCATGGAGATCTAAGCCTACACGCAAGTTAGGGCTGAGTCGAAATCAAATTAATCAATCTAGTTAATACCAAAACATATGGAGACCTCAAACTTGTGTAGAATTGTTCCATCACGAATGAGATTCTCTAACCGCAAATTAGGGCAAATTTTGGGTTCTAAAATTGAGAAAAAGTGAAGATTTGATAACCTAGGGTTAGGATTTCTGGATTAAAAAGATTTATTGGGTTAGGAATTGAGAACAAATCTGGTCAATTGGAAGAACATGACTGATTTGGAGATTTTGCAGAAAATAGGAGAAAATTAGGAAAATAATAAAAAAAATCGTATCTTTCAAACCGAGAATCCAAATCGGTTGATTCAAAAGGGGCTTTGGAGCATAAAGAGAGGTCTACCGGATGGAAGAATCAAACCAGGAAGAAGAGGCCTGTACGTGCGCCGCACGTGCGCGGGTGGCTCGCATGTGCGGGGAGGCATGTGTGGAGGAAACAGTCACCTTCACCTTGGTCAGCCAGGGGAGATCTCCCAACCCCTCAAGTTTCGTCTCGATCCGACTTCCGGTGTGGGCACAGTGCTCCGCCGAAGGTTGCGGTCCTACGAAGGGCTGAATCTGGAATATGAACAACTGCTGCTAGGCTGCTCTATTGGGTTGGAAAACGTAGAGGGTATGATGATGATGGTGGTGGTGGATGAATCGGGATGAGACTTCACACCTCGGTAGTCCTCCCTTGATGAACAAGGGGGGGTTCCCACCCTCTTATGGCTCACGTCTCTACACACAAAGAGAAGAGAGAAAACAAGTCTTTTTTCTTTATTCCATGCATAAAAAAAATTCCAGCCCCCTCTCTTAGAGTTTTAAAGAAACCCTAAGATGAGAAAATAACGAAACTGCCCCGCACCATGTGCACAAATAAAATGGGTCCACATCAAAATAATAAAACTAGACAACTAATAATCAATCGAATCTGACCATCAAAACCCTAATTATGAAAAATAATAAAACTCAAAATCCTAAGAAGTTTTATAGTGGTGGGCCACGATCATGACATGATGGGCCATGATCGGGTCTACCCTAGACTCTAAGACTCTCAACACTCCTCCCACAAGTTGTGGGTCTTCAATCCATGCTGTCGTCAAGGTAGATTGACAGTGAGATCCTCCTTATTTTTCTCTAGTACGTGCGTAGTGGAGGTACGTGCGTGATGTCCCCATCAAAGAAGAGGAGATGGGCCTCTAGAGTTTTATGCAGTCACTATGTACCAATCAAAACAGAAGGGAAATTTTATTAAATAGCTATAAAACCATCCATGGTTATGGGACGGAAATTTGGGCAGTTAAAGAAGTTCTTCTTATCTTGCTTTTGTGTTGGATTTGAGTCTTCTCAACCAAGAGATACTACAATTTTGATTAATAAACTTCTAGTTGACGATTACCTTTCTTAGGCTATATTTTGATTACCTTTCTTAGGCTATATTTTGATGTCCAGGCAGGTGGGATATTGTTCTACCCAAATGAACATTCACAGCATTTGATACTGATTTTGGGCAGAAACTGTGGAAAATTGACTCTTTGTTTAATTTTTAAAGACAGTGAAATAGATAAAGCATTTATTTCACCAGAATATCGATTCTGCTTGTATTTTCTATACATTCAAATCCTACCGGAGGATACATTTTGATGCACTATTGAATTGAATTGCAATTATTATTTCAAAATACTCAAAATCGACAAATTGTAGATAACTTTAGCATTCTTATTTATGGAAAATGCTCCAAACAACAATTATGCTACTTTCCAGGTCTGATTTGAAAGGAGTATAACAGCAATTTCACAGCTATATCATCATTTCACAGCTATACTTTCCAAACTCATGAATGAAAGGGAATGTCATTACAGTGTGGTTGTTTCTTCTTCATTCAACTGAATGTTTACAATTCAGTTAATTGGTTCATCAAAACAAACTCTTAGAAAAAAATTGTCAATTAAGTAAATAGAACTACAAATTGGGGATTCAAACAATTTTTTTTCCAAATAAGTTCATGAGAGAGAGAGAGAGAGAGAGCATGCATTTTTGTATTCCATTTAAGTAGATATATGATACTAACCTGCTCACTTATGTAAATTCCCAGAGCTTCAAGAGATGTGTGCCAACCCAAACACTTTTAGTTATTCCGAACTGAGGACTGCTACAGGAAATTTCAGTCTGGAAAATAAGTTGGGAGTGGGAGGATTTGGAGCTGTTTATAAGGTACCTTTTTCTTATGGATATGAAATGAATGTATCAGAGGGCAGCATTATTCTTTTTTCGATTTACAAGATTAGGTGAATGTGAATGATTGTCACAGAGGAAAACAAAGCACCAATTGAGAACTAAGGGTGTGTTTGGAAGTGAATACAAATCCCAATTTGAGTGGACATCCAAACAGGCCTCTATATAACTCTCTCTGTGGTGACTCAGGCTCATTTATACTGTAATTATGTGCAATGACATGTGCATACCTACCCAGTACCCACTACATACTAACATTTGTACATCCATCCACCATACATATGTACATAAATAAATACATCTTGGAGCATTCATTAATTACTTCTATCGAATTGTGGTATTTTTATAGGGTACACTTTCAGATGGAAGGACAGTAGCTGCAAAGCAACTCTCAGTGGCATCTAATCATGGAAAATGTCAATTTGTAGCAGAGATTGTTACCATATCAGCGGTGCAACACCGGAACCTTGTGAAGTTGTATGGAAGTTGCATCGAGGGAGATAAGAGGATTTTGGTTTACGAGTATCTCGAAAACAAGAGCCTTGATCATGCACTCTACGGTACAAAACATGCTCCTATTTCTGTAAAAGCATATTCTTGAGCTATGACCAAAACGGGGAATGTGGTGGCCGTTGGTAAGAGTAGGATCTGGTAACCGCACGTGCCATGCAGCATGCATGTGTGACATCCAGGCCATTCATCTGGTGGATCCCACATGAATCTGTAACTGCCTAAATTCAGGTATTCCAGTCATCAGGTAGCTCAACACGTGTATGAAGCAACTGGACAATTAAAATTATCAACATCCACATTTGTCATACACTTGTTCCCCACTTGATGATTAAATCGGCTTTATTTTTGGACCATGGCAGATGCAAGATGGGTTGCACCTGATGAACAGGCTATATTATCACCCTGTTGCCTGGTCACCGCCACCCTTACTGCAGTATCAATGGCAACGCTCAATTAAAGTAGACGTCCTGTTCAATCATTTTCCCTTTTACGTATATCAATCAGTGAATCCATGAGAGTATTAAGCATCATCTCCAAGTAAATGCATGTCATTTCCTTGCAGGAGAGAGTAAGTTACATCTAAATTGGCCCACCCGCTACAGTATATGCTTGGGTACGGCACGAGGCCTCACTTACCTCCACGAGGAGTCAAGGCTCCGAATCATACATAGAGATGTCAAGGCCAGTAATATTTTGCTTGACGCTGATCTCAACCCCAAGATATCAGATTTCGGTTTGGCCAAACTATATGATGATAAGAAGACACACATCAGCACACGGGTTGCAGGGACATTGTAAGAAACACTCAATTGTTTACATTCACCTCTCTTACTTAACCATCTGTTTGGATGCTCAATTGAACTAAATTCTAACAATCAGTTTATAAGAAATGATCAAAGGGGAAAAAATGGCTACTTACAATTTCAGGCGGCACCCCGTCTTACAAAAGACGTCGGGGCCCACCTATCATATACCCCCTGCTGCCCTAAGCAGCCCAAGGCCCCAACCTAGGCGCACTTCAGCCCAACCATACAGCCACTAGCTAGTCCTACTTTATCTAGGAACAGCGTACCTCGGATAGTAGGTGGCAGGCTCGCAATATCGGAGAAAAATTGCTTCATTTGAGTAAGGCTCCCCAATCTCACCAGCCCGTCTGCAATTCCATTGATTACAATCTCCACCATGGCTTTAACCCTCTATCTCCGCTGCACCAAATTAAAAGCACTCGATCAACAATCTCCACTGTGGGTTACAATGTCAGCTCACCATGGCTCCGAGAGAATTTCTATGCAAACACTGGACTAGAATTTCTATGCAAACGCTAGGACTAGAATGTCACCAACAAGGCAACAACAGGAAGATTCAGATTGTTAAATGGGTTAAGTCAGAGAGGGGCTGGCTGAAACTTAATGTTGACGGGTCGTCTAGGGGGAACCCAGGTGAAGGGGGTGGCAGAGGCCTATGTAGAAATCACTAGGGTCAAGTCATCTTTGCTTTCCACAACTATTACGGGCCGGTGACCAACACTACAGCGGAAGCTCAGGCACACCTAGATGGCTTAAAAATCTGCGAGAGTATGGGTTTATCCAATGTGTTGGTGGAGATTGATTCTCGGATTTTAGCGGAGGTGGTTCCCAATCCACAATTCAAAGCCCCTTGGAGCATTTGGTACCGATTAGGAGCCATTCTTACCCTTTACGAATCACTAAATTTTAAAATATCTCATACTATGCGGGAAGCCAATGCGACAGCGGATGCTCTTGCGAAAATGGGGAGTGATGGAAGACCCAATTCGAGATACATTACTAGATCTGACCTTCCCAATCTCATTAGGGGCCTCATCGCTCTAGACAATGCAGGTTTGGGGGCGATTAGGATGGGCCGAGTTAAATTTTGTCTATAAAAGGAAAAAGAAAATTGATCCTTATGTGTGGGCTATGTAGAGATTATAAGATAGGTGAGGCCCTTTGGTTTTTGTGGAGCCTGCCCGAAATTCATGGTTGTAAATCTCTTCTTAGCAATAAATAGCAGGTGGTGCTTCCCCACCCACCGTGGCTCACATTATAAGTTACTTTTCATTACAATATATAAAATCAATTAATGTTTCCAATGATTTGTTGCATTTTTCTATTTTTGAAAAATTAATCTTTTCAATGCTTTTAGTAAAAAATTCAAAAAATAAGTTCCATCACTAAGAAAAAATAGTGTCAAATCAGTTCCCTTTTTTCTCATTCTTTACCTTTATATTTAATCATTACAGTTTCTTACTACTTTAGGTTGTGTTTGGTTGTACTAAATACCCTGAAATTTTGTTAAATTTCATTATTAATCAATCTAATTTTGTGCAAAATGTCAGGAAATTTGTGCAACCAAGCGCATCGTTCATTAAAATTTAGTTAGTAGCATGTAGCTTATGCTACACACTATGCAGCTTACACCTCATGCTTCAAAGGGGTGAACACTACGCTACACGCTATTCACTATTTAAAGTATTCGTCATGGCTTATATAAGCCTAGATTTTTTTAATTACATGAAATAGTAAACTTACTAAAACCATTAAAGGACTTCTATGCCAACTCTCTCTTAGATGACTCAAAAAGGACTTCGAATTATCACAGAACTCTTTAAACCCTAAAATGGCTGTAAAATGGTAAAATCATAACTTACGGATCTGAAGGAGATGATTACTGACATTTGGTGTTTAGTCATCATATCATTTAAAACGGCCATCCCACTTTGATCATTTCTTATAAACTGATTATTGCAATTTAATTCAATTGAGCATCCGAACACATCCTATCTGCTCATTATGAGTAGTTTTATATGTGGAACCTTGATCTTCTTGAATTCTTGAAGTGGGTATCTTGCACCGGAGTATGCCCTGCGTGGGCATCTGACAGAAAAGGCTGACGTCTTTGCATTTGGGGTTGTCGCACTTGAGATTCTTTGCGGAAGGCCAAATACAGATACAAGCTTGGCTCAAGAAAAGATATATCTCCTTGAATGGGTATGACATTTTAATCACCTCATAGGAATCAGAGTCTGTAGGCCAGTAATTCAATTATTTCATGAGGATGTACATGTTATGGGCACATATTTGAACATGCACATGCAGTTTGCCGATATATATATTATCTTGCTCAGAGTTGCATGTTCCTGTGATTAGCTTTCATTGGTTATGAATCAAATGATAATCACTGAGGTTGCGTTTGGAAGCACTATTGATTTGAATCGAATGAAGTGGAAATAACAAAATTATAATTTTCTAGCATCGTATTGAAGGTTTGGAACGAAATCACAATGGAGTTACTATCAAGTTGGACAACAAAGATTTGTAATTGCAATTTAACTGGATCGGGTCTCTGGGAAACTTCATTAGCTTATGTCGTTTTTCCATTTTGATCAAACTGAAGCCTAGAATTCAATTCGCTTGTGCATCCAAATGCAACCTAAGGGGAATGCAACATGTAAATGGGCCAAGCACAAGCATCCTACACATGCCGACATGCATGTGTGCAAGAGCTGGGTCATCAATTGAGTGGGTTCTGTGGAAACTGTTTCCTAGCCTAAAAATCAGGCCAGCCCACTTTTCAGGTGGACCACAAAGGACAGCCAATGGTTTAAATTGAATGCACAAATGGCCTACCTAATCAGTGGACTAGCCTGATTTTTGGGCTAGGCTACATTCACTGCAGAACCTGCCTAATGAGCAACCCATATCTTGCACACATGTGAGACAGGGGCACATGTGGGGTGTTTTTTTGTTTGCAGATGCGCTTCCACAAAGTAGCATTGTTTCAGTCACAAAATAGTGAATTTTCTTCATAATTCAATGACTATCTAGCTTTCAATGATGGATTTATGGACATAAGATTGATGTGCTGTTACTTCGTCGCTCATTTTATTAATAATATCTTATCATTCTATAATTTCATAGGCTTGGAATCTCCATGAAGCTAACCATCCATTGGAACTGATCGATCCAACACTATCCGAATTCGACGAAGGAGAAGCACTAAGAATGATTGCAGTAGCTCTTTTGTGCACTCAAACATCGCCGGTGCTACGCCCGCCCATGTCCCGTGTGGTGGCCATGCTTTCAGGAGATGTCGAAGTGAGCAGTGTCACATCGCGGCCCAGCTACTTAACATTGTGGCAATTCAATGACTTAACCAGCTCCATGACCGACTATATGTCAGGAGGGTCTATGGGAACACTAACGGATGGCCAATGTGACACGCTGAACAATTCGAGCTGGTCCATTCATGCGGAACTCTCGCCTCTGCCCACTCAGCCGTTTTTGTAAGAGATCATTGGAGAAAGACAATGCTGATCGACTTCTAAGCTGTGCATGCTTGTCTTCAAGTTATCCTGTCACCGCTGTGTATCTTTATCCATATCTTGTATTTGGATGTTGAATTTATCTTATCACCCGTATGTATATGTTTCATAGTTCGAAACCCCGAAAACTTGACTCAACCCGATGGCCAGGGGTTGACTCTTAAGGCTGGTCTAACCTTACTTGTCTTAGCTTGATAATAATAATGAAATTAAGATAGTATTAAATGTCCTCATTGTTAAATGATTCAAATATCCAAAGCAGATAGCAAGTGCATTAGTATTCCACCAGTTAAGAACCTTCCCTCTGTTGAAGGAGTTGACTGGCGAGAGTTGTGTCAACTTGACAAATCTCCACAAAACTCGGCTAAGTCAGACACAATAAAAAGATTCTGGCAGACTCAGCTTGATTTCTCACCGAGTCAGCTCAGCTGAGTTTAGAGTCAACTCCACGAGTTTTAAAACTATGATGTGTACCTATGTGTACAAATCATAGTTCTATCACTCTCTGACTCGAAACTTAGCTGAGTCAACTCAACTCAGCATGATTTTGAGCATGTCTCTGAAAACTCTAGTGTGGGATTTCTATTCATGTACCTTTTTCTAAAGGTTTTCAAAAAGCTACCTCGTTAATTAATATAATTATTATTCCACATTATTTTACATACACCCGGATCCATAGCTCAAGTGGTTGACTAAGTGAAGATAACCTCCTTTCAACACTAGGTCTTGGTATCGATTCCCAAGGAAAGAGTATACAGGTCAACACTGACCCTCCAAACTGTTAATTTCCATTAGTCTGGCCATGTGAATCACATATGGGTATAATTTCTAAGCCACAAGCCTAATTTGATTTCATATAATTATCATGGTGGGCCTTGTAAAAATCAAGGGTGGATGTCTCTCTCCCAATTCATATAATTTCCATTAGTCTTGAGACGTTGCTTGAGGCTTTTTGGCTGAAGAATCGGTTAGCTATGCAAGGGTTGCAGGTTATCCTCTTTTGGCTGAAGAATCGGTTAGCTATGCAAGGGTTGCAGGTTATCCTCAACCGCATTGTAGGGGCACTAATATCGCCCCGTGTTCAGCGTGACAATCAACATCCATTAATCGCGGAACGATGCAATCAAGTTGTCTGTGTGGCGTTGCTAATGATGAATCGTAGGGCCATGCCTCTCAAAGAAAGTTCCAACGCTGAGGACGTCAGCGATGTGATCATCCATCAGCCCATACATGGAGACGATTGGGTGGATCGATCAGATCGGGATTTCAGGGTTAAGGTCGGCCTCCTGAGCTTTAACGACCAACTCCACATTGAGGAGTTTCTCGATTGGTTGGTAGACATCCAATGATTCTTCGACTACATAGAAGTACCAAAAGAGAAAAATGTGAAGTTTGTCGCTTACAAGCTTAAAGGCGGCACTTCGGCATGTGGGATCAATTACAACTTGCTCGAACTCGATAGATAAAGGCGCTCATTCGTTCATGGCAGCGGATGAAGCGTCCACTACACGCTCGATTCCTCCCTAGCAACTATGATTAGGTATTATTTCAACAATACCAGAATTGTCGACAAGGAAGCCTGCAGGTACGAGAATACACCAAGGAGTTCCAACGTTTGGTGGCACAGAACGATCTGGAGGAAACCGAATTGCAGCAAGCCACTCATTTCATCGACGGGTTGCGAATGTTGATTCAGGATCAAGTCAACATGCATCCTACATAGACGATGGATGAAGCAATCAAGTTAGCTACCTGAGCAGAGACACAGCTTGAGCATTCCAGCACATGGGTCTACCCTACAAACAGGGTGGACATAACAATTCCTCTGCAGGACTCCCCCCAAGCTAAGGAAAAATAACCCATTGATGAGCGTCCTTAACCCCCTATGGTTGCAACCCGTGACTCAGGCAACAATCCCACGAGGCCCCAACATGGAGCAGTGATGGCGCCTAGTCCAAGCAAAATTCCAAATCCTTACGGTTAGCCTAGGCCAGACCATTGTAACCGATCCACCTATTAAACGCGTGCCCTCAGCGACAAGTGGCTAATGTAGCCATTAACAATGGGGAAGTAGAAGATGTACGGGTTGATCCAAAAAATGATGGCATCGAGCACATGGGCGAGCTCCTAGTGGTATGGAATTTGTCATACACACTGGTGAAGGACATCAATCATCAACGATACAATCTCTTTCGCACAAGGTGCATGGCGAACGGAAAAGTCTGTGATGTGATCATCAATAGTGGGAGTTGTAAAAATATCATGTCGAAGGTTATAGTGGAGAAGCTAAAACTATAGACCGAATCACATCCTTCTCCATACACGATTGGTTGGATCTAGAAAGACTATGTGACTACGGTAACCAGCTAGTGCTGTGTTTCCTTATCAATTGGTCAATACTACAATGATCAAGTATTGTGTTATGTCATAGACATGGATGCTTGTCACATTATACTCAGTCAGCCATGGCAGTTTAATAGAGATGCTACACATCAGGGTTGAGATAATGTTGTTACTTTTGTCAAGGATAGAAGGAACATTATACTTGCTCCTATGGTCCCAATGAGCAACCCGACGCTTCAAAAGTGGAGGGGTGGTTTCTCCTTACCATACGCAGTTTTGTAAAGGAATCCGGGGAGATGGAAGATCGTATGTGATCTAGTTATGACAAGAAAAGGAGATGGGGAACTTGGTAGCGTCAACACATCCCCACTAAAATCTGCTTCCGCATACCAGATAGTGAAGTTGAACGTGATACGTGACCCAAGTTCAAAGAGAAACTCGAGGATGAGTTTTTTTCCAAGTGGGGGGGGGGGGGGGGGGGGGGGGGGGGGGGGGGGGGTGTTTCTGATGTAGAACGAGGATCCCCTGATGCCAGATGAGGATCATCCACCTCCTTATCTCACATGGACCGGAAACAACTCAAGGAAAAGTGGCAGAATTCAGAATATTTCGGTCGACCGACCAACTTTATGTCAGTCACCAAAACTTTGTTTGGATCGCAAGTTGGTCTCTGGACATTTTTGAACAATTTCGGTCGACCGATCGACCCCCCGAACTCACGGGCCGCTCTACCAATGGCGACCGGCGGATAATCCAAACTTACATGAACTTACATGTTTTCTCGTGATTTCTTTCCTTATTTGTTTAGGACTCCTTTATTAGATTTTAAGGTTTTGTTTTATGCTATATAAACTTGTTTAGGCTCATTGTTAAACATTATCTCTCATATTATTAATCAAAATTCAGACTTTTATCTCTTTTCATCTCATGGATTCAAGAAAGCTTTGGTGGATTCCAGAAATCCTTATGGATTCAAGATAATTATTCCCTGAGGAAGACCGTGATCGACCTCATCACGTCCCTCTCTACATAAAGATTAAACCAAATTGTTACTATTTTTATTAACGAATGAAGTTTTTTTTTTATCAAGAGATGTAGTACTATTTTTATTAACTCACTCATGTGCAACAGTGCAAGTTAGCCACTTCCAAAATATAGGGGTAGCAGTTTGAGCTTTTTCAATATAAACCAGCATCCTTGAGTATGAAACTTAGGTGGCATTTGGAAGGCCGGTAGAATTGCATTGTAGTAATTCAATTCAATCACGTGGAATTGCCAAATTGGCAATAGCCCCATCCTAAGCTGAGGTCCAATTTCAACTCATGCATGGGTGATTGATGGTGTGGTTGTCATCATGAGTTACAAAGAACCACTTCTAATTTGATCATTCGTTCTGTAGCGAATTGAGTTAACTATCCAAACATACCCTTAAGAATACCAAAGTAGCAGTTTAAAGCACTTGTACAGAAACCAACGTCGCGTAATAAGGGATTTAGGCTCTGTTTGGAAGCTCAAACGACTTGTATTACAACAATTCAAACCAAAGTGGTAATTACCAAATTGTTTAATCTTCATTCAAAATGACAAACCAACCCCATCCATAACTCAAGTGGTAGACCGAGTGAAGATAGCCTCGTCTCAACATTGTCTCAACGCTGAGGTCATGGCATCGAGTCGAAAGTGGGGGTGGCTAACATTGTGATGTGACTAACACGGGGTGGGTGTACTAACAGTGGGGTGTGTAGGAACTCTATTCGGTGGGCCCACATGATTGTGGGGCTAGAGATGCATAGATGGTCTCTTAATCCGCAAATTAAGTTTAACAGTTGGTATCAGAGACAACTATGCATCGATAATGTATGATCAATGCAAAACCTGAAATCAGGATTCTTTGTGTCAGATCTAGGCTATCTATTATGAATGATGATAGTTAGATCTGGACCGCTATTTATGAGTCCCTTTGGCCAGATCTGGATCATCCCATTCATCAGCCTAACCTGATCATCTACTTTTGATTATTGATGATCAGATCTGGATGTTTTGTTTTTATAATGGTATTATAGTTAGATCTATGCCGTTAGTATTTATATTGGTTAAGTCAATGCCGTCAGTTTCTGCATGTCGACATGTGGTATGCAAACCTCAGCCGCGATTGGCCTTGATGATTTTACTGGAATCAGGCACCTCTGAAACCATGGCACCATTGGGTGTCTTCCCTTCTTGTCAGAGATGACAATCAGTTGTGGCAGAGGGGTTTCATCCTCACTGGACAGAGGGAAGTTCTGTTAGATAATGGGCCTACATACTAAAAGATTGACTAATAATATCCAAACAAAGGAAACTATTCAATCGCAAGAGACAAGTGGGCCAGCAAGGCATCAAGAATGGACCAAAATGAGATCTGGATCATCGGGGCTAAGGACATAAGGCAGGTCCTAAAGATTGGTTAGCACATGCCCATTTAGATTGTAAAACGGGCTATGCATCTGATACTTAGTAATGCTTTAACCAGTCCTAGAGTCTACACAAGTCCATTCCCAAAACATATCCAGAGCCTCCTCTATATCCATCTGTTGCAACGAAAGTGGGTAGGGAAGAGATCGAACCCTGGCCATAGTAGCCGCACCCCATGAGAAACGGTCGCTGAATTTTGTCCAGATCTAGAAAATCCGGCCAACAGACACCGGAAGAGGGGAAAGAGATGCATCGCTGCAGATGGATCCAGCACACGCATGCCATTCAGCGTTGATATTACTAGCCATTTGATTATTCGTTTAAATTTGGAAATCAAAAGTTTAGTATTTACCTTAATTTGAATGTGATTGGTTCTGGTACTTTAGTAAATAATCTATATCAATTAGACCTAAATACTTCACACGTATATAGTATTAATTCTTCAAATGCAAATAATAAAGGTATTAAGCGAAGTCTAGACTGTGAACTTCCTCCATGTTGTGGCACAGGCATTTAAGCCTCATCTCTCTTGAGAGATTGGAGAGACTTGTGCGATTAGGAATACTTCACTCTCTATACTTCTCAGATTTTAGAGTTTGGACTGATCCTTCTTTGTACGAGTCGGATGTCTATGTCCCATGTTTTGACCGGAGATCTAGGCTAAGACTGTCAGGGTTCTTAACTGAAAGGGTACGACTCTGGGCCCATACCCGTCATTTTAGGCAGGCAACCTTAGGACGACCGATCCGCAGTTGTATGTACCTGAGCAACCCAACCGGTAGATTTCGTTTGAATGAGTAGGGCATTGACTTTCTTCAAGATATCAGTCTGCAACATGTATTGTTTAAGGGTTAAGAACTCTTTAGTCTAGTTTGTTGTGGTAACCATGGTCTCTTTTGTTTAGTCTGAACCTTAACCCAGTCATATTATGATAGTACATGTAATAATGGTACATTTGCTTAGTTTTGGATGCTTGGCGGCCTCTTTCCGGGGACCTACCGCGTTCATCATACTGCATTGGATTGGTCTTCGAGAATTTGCTTGTTCTACCTATTGAGTGTCCTGGAAGGACTATTTAATTGTTTCATGACATCCAAAGCGCTCGAAATACCCAAAATAGGCCCAAATAGTGTCTGGATTGGTCTCAAAAGGAGTTGATTTTCGGGGTGCGTTAGCACTGGCGCACCTTGAAAATTGACCAAGGATTTAGTTGAATTTGTGCGTACGCTGAGGCCGACGAACCCTTAAAATAATTGGTTTCTAATATCTGAATTTTGGGGTGTGCTAAAAGCAACGCATCCTGAAAATAGCTTAATTTCTGATATTGATTTAATCAATGCGCTAAGACCCGTGCACCTTGAAAATAACTTAGTTTTTGAAATCTGATTTATGGGGTGCACTAGCATTAGTGCACATGCTAGTGCACCCTGAAATTTAGTTAAGTCAGGATTTCTGGTTTCAAGGTGTGCTCCGGGACTTAAAGGATTCTAAAAAGGGTTCCAGATTGTAAATATCGAGGTCAAACCTACGGTGGCCGGGAATAGTTTCCGACAAAGGGTTCTGGTAGTCGGAAGAAGGATTCTGGTGATCAAAAAAGTTTTTTGATAATCAGAAAAGTATTCTGGCAAGGTTTTCCAGCGGGAATCTGGAATACCCAACAGACAATAGCTCTATCTCTTTCCGTATGTCTCTAAATGAATAGGCGGGCGGGGTATTTATACCCAAAAATTCCGGAGGACGACCAATAAGGAAGTGTCACATGTAGCACACCTTGAAATTGGTTGAAATAGGGCTTGACACACCCTAAAAATTACTGAGTTTCAGGATGGGTTTGTGAAAATAACTTTATTGCAATTGGTTTTTGTGAGTGCGAGGCCTCCAGTGCACCCTCGGATGAACTTTATTCCGAAAGTTTGATTTGGGGGTGCGTTGGTCGCAATGCACCGCTGGAATTCACTGCTAGACGTTGTTGAATCAGTGGGATTGAATGCCCGCGGTTGAAACATTCGTGGGGCCACATAATGTTTTTGACAAATCCACCCGTCCATCGATTTTTCCAACTCATTTTAAAGCATGTGACAAAAATAAGGCCGATACCAGCTCTAATGGGCCATATGATAAGAAAAATTGAGATTGAACGCCTGTTGTTAAAAGATATTATGGCCATCATGGGGCACACTTTGAGCTTTGGATATGCCTCATATTTGGGCCCATACCCTAAAATGAGTTGGAGAAATAGATGGATGGGGTGGATTTCTAACAAATATGAAGGTTGACCCCATGTATAGTTGGTGTTAGGTTGGAGCACCAATAAATCCAACCGGCATTAGGCGGAGATTGGCAAGGGGCAAGGGCAGCAAAAGATAGAGCTGTATGTGAATCGAGTCAATTCAATTAACTCACTCGACTCGGCTAAAAAAAGCTTGACTTGACTCGATTCAAAACTAGGTTTGAGCCAAGTTGAGTTGGTTTTTGGAGCTCGAAAAACTTTCGAGCTGAGTCCGAGCTTGCTCGAGCTCGACTCGACTCAGACCTAGACTCGAACTCAACTCGGTTCGCCTCGTCTCCTATCCCATTACCATTGACGCTCTTATCCATGTCTATAGCAAATGTTCGACCTCAAAACACGCCCGCAAATTGTTCGATGAAATGCTCTAGCGAGCCGCGATGTCATTTTTTAGACTGCTCTCATCTCAAACTCTAGGACTGATTACAAAGTCTTCGACGAAATGCCTCAGCAATCCCTTCACTGCTGCTACTCTTATCCATGCTTATGGCAAATGTTCGACCCCAAAAGGCGCTCACAAAGTGTTCGATGAAATACCCTAGCGAGCCGTCAATGACATTACTTGGACTACTCTCATCTTAAGCACGAGGACTACTCACATTCGACAAAATGTCCCAACGAGCTAAGTTCAAACTGGGGTTGGTTGCTAGCCAAACTGAGCTGAGTTGTGCTAAGCTCGACTCGGTTCGTCTAGTGCATAGCTCTAGCAAAGGAGGACAGTATCGTCAATATTTACAAAAATATAAAATTTGTTGGTACAAGTAACTAATATCGGGCCGCTTAATGTCTGATGTTGGAAAGTATAGAAGTGAATTGCGTCCTGCACCCACATTGAAGATAATCCGTCCAAGCAGGGGTTGTGGGGTCCATCATGATGTATGGGTTTTATCCACACCATTCATCTTTTTTTCTAGACCATTTTAGAGTATCAACCCAAAAAAAATGAGGTATTTCCAAAGATCAAGTGGACCACACCACAAGAAGTAGTGGTGATAAGGACATGTACCATCAAAACCTTCCTAAGGGCTACCTTCTTCCGAACTCCCAAGAAGTTTTTAATAGTGGTGTTCAATCTCTCCACCATGTGGTCTACATGAGCCTACAATGGGCTTTGGAAAATATATAGTTGGAAGCAAGAGGTTTTTTGTCCATAGCCAAGAGGAGTGGGATCCATGATACCGGATGCCCTATAATATTGAATTTTGCAAATTGTGGGACTTGAACTCTGGATGTCCTGCTCTGATACCATGTTATCATGATGGGTTTCACTAAAAGCTCGAGCTATTAGAGAACGACAAAAGAATGTATATCAGGGGGGTTTGCCAACTCCAACAATGAATAGGTTGGATGTAAAATTAGATTCAGCAGTTAGGCATCATTATCTTCACTAGTCTACTTGAGCTTTAAATCTGCTTCACTTTTGGGCTCATGCCTTAAATTTGAGGGGAAATGGGTGGGCTCAAGTGAACCACACCACAGAAACAATGTGAATTGAACCTGTACCATTGAAAACTTCTTGAGGGCATGAAAGTTTTGGATCAAACTGAAATTTGTGTTTTCCCTTCATCCAGGTCTGTGTAACCCTATTAACAGGTTGGATGGAAAATAAACATCATAGTTGGCCCTAGGAAGGTTTCAAAAGTGGACATCATTACCTCCTCTGTTCCTATGATGTGGTCTAGTTGAGCTTTGGATATGCTTCAATTTTAGGATTTCAGGACCTAAACTGATATGTTAAAATAGATGGACGGCACGGATAAAATACATACATCACAGGGATCCTAGAATCCGGTCGCGGGGATATCCGTTTTGTTGGGTCACCGCGCAATCCGCGTTCGGTGGGAAATGGCAATCCGCTTGCGAGGGGTGGGAATCGGACGCCGATGGCCAGCAGCTCATCCGGTATCCTCGTGGCTGGACGGGGTTAAGCTATTTAGGCCTACTATGATATATGTGTTTTATCTGCATCATCCATACGATTTTGGCTGCTCAGTTTAGGACCTGAGCCAAAAAATGAAGCAGATCCAAAGCTCAAGTGGACCACACCATATGAAATAGCAGGGATAATAATACCCACTGTTGAAACCTTTCTATGGCCCACTGTGATGTTTATTAGCCATCCAACCTCTTCATAATGTCACACAGACTTATCCAAAACATATGTGGCTCTCAAAAGTGTTTAATGTTGGGCGTTCAATTCCCACCGTTTATGGTGAGATGGTGAAAGTGAGCTTTAGATCTGTCTCAGGCTCATGCCCAAAAATGAGCTGAAAATCATATGGCCCACATGGATAAAACAAATACATCACAGTGGTTGGATATGCCCTACTACTTGGGATATTCCTAGTGCCACTTGCTGCCGGCAATCCGCGTTAAACTAAGCTATCTACGATCCAAAATAAAAATGAGAGCTTTTGCTATGCACACTCTTGTACAGAAAATCTCATCTCTTCTCCACACATGTGCAATCATGGCTTATATGTATGAGATCCAATCCATCCATGAGTTTGGTCTGACATTGTGTATGTTTTCCCAAAAATAAATGTGGTCTACTCAGCATGTAGGCCCCATTAATTGTAACAAATGGATGGCTTAGAAAATTTCAGCCAAATTTTTATAGCAGTGCATTTGCTTTGCCATCTGTGGCCTGACCAGTAGATCAACCTGAGTCTTGGACTAAGGAAATCAATATAGGAGTGCCGTTCTGGTGGATGGATTGGATCTCAGACCTATCAGTCTATCATGAGACAAGTGTAGCGCGTACATGAGCTTTATTGTACAGGCAAAGCCCATAAAAATATACTGCAAACATTTGGGTTCATTTCCTATCTCTACTAGGTGGATCTTCCGTCTCATGCAGCATGATAGAAAGATATGAAGGTGGTACTAAAATCTCCATCTTATGCATTACTTACCTTTAGCTTTTGGTGTACACACCTCTTGTGTTTGGTAGAGAGGTCCACAGCTCAGACATCAGCTAATGCTACAACAGACCCATCTGAAGGTATGTATGTACCTTTGCATGCATGCATGTGCATGGAGAGAGAGAGAGAGAGAGAGAGAGAGAGAGAGAGGCTTTGGCCACCGGATGGCCGAAGGGAGTGTCTATTGGCTTTTGATACTGTAATGGTGAGAGAGAGAGAGGGATTTTCCTTTAAATAAACTTGCAGCTCAGGTGGGACCCACTGTGTTGTTTATGTAAAATCTACACCAACCAGTGAGTTGTCACCCCATGTTAGGCCCAAGCTCCAAAAATCAGCCACATCAGTGATTCAGGTGGACCATGTGATTGGAAATAGTGTATAGGGCAACACTCTCTAAACTATTTCCCCTTGGTGTTAGCTCATTTGAATCACAGATGGGCCTATTTTTGGGCCCATGCCTAAATTTTGGTGTGGTATCTAATAGTTGGAGTGGATCATCACCGTGATCCTTGTCAAATCAAGGGTGGACGTCTCTCTCCGAACGGTTTCCTTTGGTGTGACACTCTTGAATCACAGGTCAACCTATTTTTTTAGCCTTGTACCTAATATAGGATTGCCCATCTAATGGTCAAAGTGGATTTCACATTTTGCATAACGGTGGGCCTTAAATCATTAAGGGTGGGCATCCCTCGCACAACTAATTTGAGTTTTCCACTAACATAATTAAAAATTTGACACGACAGGCACTTTGAGGCACACCTTAATGTAGTATGTGAGATCCACTCCAACACTAAGATGTGTACCTACTTTAGGCGCAGGACCAAAAAATCAACCTTACCAATGCTTGAGGTTAGCCACACCAAAAGATATAGTTCGCATAGACTTCCACCCTTGGTTTTTACAGGGCCCACCTTGATGCTTATATAAAATATCCACTTCAATCATTAGATGTCACACCAAACTTTCAGGCATGATCCCCCTAACCCATGCCATATATACCAAGAAAAAAAGTTTGGAGTGTGAGCATGGCCCTTACATTATTTCCAACTATGTGGTCCACCTGAATACACACCTGGTGGTTGGGACACATAAATATCACAGCGAGGCCCAATGAGCCACCCACTCCTTAATTTACTCCCAGGGCTGACTCAATTTTGGCTAAGAAACCTAAGAGGTAGGTTCTAGAAGGATAATTACACGGGCAGCTTATTGAAAAACCTTTTGGAAATAGGTACCCAAATGCAAATTTTATATTAAGTAGGTCTGTTTTTTGCAAAAAAAAATCCTTAAAGAGAAGTTGGGGCAAAGAATATACTGAACTTTTGGTGTATATTCCTTTGTATCCCCTCTGATCATGTGCCTAGGTAGTGACAAGGGGAGCCCATCACATGCTTCGTGTAGGGGAAGTATGAACTGGTGTGAGCTGTCAGTACTATTGGTCTTGTTGTATTTTTAAGTGAATTTAAAAATAAATTAGTGTTTCAAACTTTTCCGCCGAGCCAGGCCATGTCCATGGCTACGGGTGCATGCAAGCGTGCATGGGCAGATGTGTCTCTTTATGTAAGTCTGAAGGGTTGCATCCCTTCACTTTTTGCTTTGAAAAGGTTGTGTTTTTTCAATCCTAGGGAACACACCAATTGTGTTTAAAACCAATTGCCACAACCCTTCATGAAAGGGTGTCTCTACGCACTTAAGGGTGTCTACTCAAAGTCTATAAATAGACTTTCTTTATCTACTTTTAAAAGTATGAAAAATTGCTTTAAAAATTAGTTTAAGTGTCTTGTCTTTCGGGTTAAAACTACAAATGGTTTGAGCCTGTGTACAGTGAGTGCACCGTTGGGACCGGATGATAGTCGTTGTATTCTGGAGGTCGATTGCCCAGAAAATCCTGTTGCACTTGGGACGCAATCCAAGGAGGGCAAATTCGATTTCAAGTCGAGTGATTTCAAATCACGCCTCGACTTCTTCGAATCGATAAATTTTCTCCGTTTCTCATTTAAATTTTATTTTTCTAAATAGTTTTCTAAACACCCTCTCCCAACGGGTCTTTGCCATAATCAGACGTTGGTGGGTAGAATATACACTCGAGTATTTGGTGTATCATACAACCGAGAAAAAACTTATACATAAATGTTGGGTTTATGCGCGCATGTACATGGGATTTGTGGTGCTGGGGCACCGGGTTACACCGGACTAGTCATGGATTTTCTTGTCTTCTGTTGAATTATTTTTTCTCGGCTCATTAGTGTTTGTATTGGTGATCATTGATCATGTATACTTGCATGATTGTATCATGACCGAACATGTGTTAGCAATCCTAACCGTTGGCTCTTAACATGTTTTCTTTGGATGGTGCAGCGGGTACTCTAAACTCCATCTTTCAGCAATGGGGCATTTCCGAATCTTCGAGGTGGAATATAAGTGGGGAACTGTGTAGCGGAGATGCCATTATTGAAGGTGGCAATTTGAGCCCTGGGATCAAATGCTAATGCACTTTCAACAACGGATCCATTTGTCGCATAACCAGCCTGTATGTTTTCTATGATCTGCACTTGCCATTGATACACACGTGACACACCCATGAATTCTTTGATTTTGCTTCATGGGGAATGTTATTATTGGGCCCACCTCTTATCTGGTTCCATGACCTGGAGTTGGGCTATCAACGGGCTGGGATCTATTGGTTGGCTTCTAGGACCGCTCAGGACGGTTTTGGGCTCTGGTCTTAAACTGTAGCCATATGCTTGAGCCTGGTTTTATGGCCAACAAATAAATAGGCCTGACCCAGACCTAAATCAATAAAGATTGTGATTCAATGAAGGGCCCTCATCTGAAGGGGTAAAACATATTTCAGCTATTTAGGTGGACGTCACACTTGTCATAAATATGGACCATTTATCAGGTAAGGTCCACTGAATATTGCCATGGATTGAAAATAATATTAGTCTGTTGATTAGGAGATCAACCTTGTTTGAGAAAAATGGGCTGTTAGAAAGAAGAAAGTGCAGCAATTTAAATTCAACATACATGAATGTCTCATTTGATGAATGGCCCATCCAGCAAGCCGTAGCCCAATTGAAGTTCATTTATTGATGTTTGGAATCAAGACTCAGTCCCGTGGGCTAGGAGTAGGCCTCAGGTCTGAACAGTAGTAGACCATGGTCCAGCCCATGTCGAACCCATTGACAACACTAATTTGAACTTTTCATCTAGTGGCCCTGCATCTTATAGATGCCAAAGACTAAAATTTCTATCAACTGGGGTGGCATTGAATGTGAACCATTGCTCTTTTTCTTTGAACAATCAATTGACAATTGACAGGTGGTCGCTGATTTTCACTCTACAGGTGGGGCCCACTGGATTAGTTCTAAATCATATGTGGGCCCATCACCGGGATTCTTTGTTTCTGGCTCATATAAAGAGGAGATTGACTTCCTATATAAATTCATTTATTTCTATTTGTTTTGCCCTTCAGGAGAGTCAATCGTCAGAATTTAACAGGCCACATTCCGGAAGCCATCGGTAATCTGACTCACCTCAACATTCTGTATGGGTTTCTCACTTTCTCTCCTCTAATTTGTGATTTCCACGTAGTAAAAATTATACTGTGTACGGGCTATATTTAATAAATGAGCTTTGCCATGAGCCCACACGGGTGTACAAAGCATCTCGTCCATCCACTATCTGATGTGCGCCAATGCGGCACATGGGTGTGAATTGTGAGATATCCAAGCCGTCCGTCCATCAGATTAGTCCTATTATTACTGGAAAGCTCTTTAGGTGGCCCCCACAGGTGTATAAGGCATCTCATCCATATGCCACCTTGTGCCAACGTGGCACACGGGCATGAGATCGAAGCTGCCCATCCGTTAGGTTAGTGCCATTATGTTGATAGTACTTTGGCACAAAAGTTAGGCTGGTAAGCTCTTTACGTGGCCCACACTTCTTAAAAGAAATGGTTGGCTGAAAAAAACTTCAGCAAGTTTCTCTAAGCTGTCTTACGGCTTGGATCTCATGTCTATATGCAATACTAGTACATGTGGTGACATGCACTGATGTACATGAACTGCCTTCTAATTGTGTGCGGACTTAGGAAACCTCTAACAATATATTTCATTACTGCTAGGTCAGAGCTAGAGATGGGCACGGGACGAGTCAACTCGACCAACTCGACTCGTCTGACTCAGTTTAGACTTGACTCGACCTTAACCAAATGGGTCAACCAGTGGTTCGACTCGAGTCGGATCGAAAAACGACTTGAATGGACTCGACTCGATTCGAACTCAACTCGACTCAGCATTTCATCAAACGGTTGTCGGGTAGTCTTCAAATCCCCATACTTCGCATACCCATCAACCATGGCATTCCTTGATACAACATTCATCTTCGGCATTTCAACAAACAATTGTCGGGCAGTCTTCAAATCCCCATGCTTCACATACGCATTAACCTTAACATTCTATTATGTAACATTCCTCTTTGACATTTCATCAAATAGCTGTCGGTCAGTTTTCAAATCCTCATACTTCACATATCCATCAACCATAGCATTCCACGATGCAACATTCTTATTCAACATCTCATCGAAAAGCTTCTGTGCAACCACAACATCACCAGAACAAACATATTAAAAAATCATTGAAGTCCAAGAAACCATATTCCTCTTTAACATTTCATCAAACACTTTACACGCAAACTCAATCTCCATGCATTTCCCATTAAAAAGAGGTTCGAGTAACTCGGTGCTAACTCAATTTGACTCGATCCCTATGACTGGGTCAGACTTGGTCCAAGTTAGTCCAGGCTAGATCCGGACTTGGATCGGGTCAGGCATGTTGGACTCGGTACTAAATTGGGTTGAGTTCGGGTCGAGTTTAATTCAAAACCGGATCGGGTAAGGCCTAACTCGATCTGACTCGACTCGATGCCCAACTCTAGTGAGAGCATCTCTGATTCTTTATGGTCTTATAGGTTGGGCTTAAACATAGCTTTCCGACCAATCGGCTAGGGCCTGTCCTAAAATAATGGCCCATAAAATATATGATATGGGCTTGGGCTAGCTCGGCTCGGGCAAGTCCTACCCATTATTTCTAAGAAAAATCTCTCTTTGTGGCCTTCATTTTATCTTCCTAAAACTTTTCCAAGGAAAAGCCATGTAGACATCTACATATGGAAGAACAAGTAGGTGATCAAAAGCATCCATCGAGAGAGATCCATTAGGAGGGCCTGACTGCATTTGGGCTGTAGCCGAAGGCACACCAAAATTGTCGTTGGATTAGAGGTCTTTAAGGGGGTGTTTGGATCATAAGCTACTTTAGATAAGCAACTTATGCCACAAGTAGATCAGCTTAGTTTCTACTTATTTGATAGATAAGCATGTTAGGTAGACATTATATTTATCAGCCAAAAAGTAGAAAAGCATATTTGATTTCCAACATCACTAAGTATTTATCACACAAGTCTAATTGGTCCCCATCACATCCATTGTCCATCATGTGGGGCCAACCTTTGATGTGGACAGTTCATTGTGTGAGCCCCACCTTTGATGTGGGTCATATATCATGCAAAGCCCACCTTGGATGTAGGCTATTCATCACTAGGGGCCGACCTTTAATGTGCACCGTCCATTATATAGGGCCCACCTTTGATGTTGGCCATCCATCATGTGGGGCCCACCATCAATGTTCTTGTCCATCATGTGGAGCCAACCTCTGATGTGGACGGTCCATCATGTGGGCCCCACCTCCGAAGTGGTAGTCCTTCATACGAGGCCCACATAATTAAGCTTGACCTTTGATGTAGACAGGCCATCATGTGGGTCTCACTTTGATGTGGATCATCCATCATGTGAGGCCCAGCATTATTAATTGCCCGTCATTTGGAGCCCACCTTTGATGTGGACTATCCATCATGTGGGCCCCACCTTCAATGTGGGTTGCCCATCATGTGTGGCTCGCCTTGGATTTGGGTCGTTCATCATTAGGTGCCGACCTTTGATGTGGATTGTCTATCATGTGGGGCCACCTCAATGTGGGTCATCCATCATGTGCGCCTAGCTCAATGTCCATTGCTGATCATATGGAGTTCACCTTTGATGTGGACCGTCCATTGTGTGCGCCCCGCTTTGAAGTGGGTTGCTCATCATTACTAACCATTTTGGATGTGGGCTATTTATCATTAGGGGCGACCTTTGATGTGGACCATCCATTATGGTGGTCCATTATTTTCAATGATTTTCAATTATTTAGATTGTTTGGTAAACCTAAAAATTTAAGTGCTGAATTTAGATTTTCAGTGAGAAAATCAGGTCTTTTTTTTTTTTAAGTTTCCTTCCTATGACATAATGTGGGAAGTGATCTTGAGTTAAATTTTAATGCAAGCTTCAACAGTAGAAGTCATGTTAACGTGGCAAAGTTCTATGCCCCCATGGTGATGTATGTGTTTTCCACATTGTCCATCCATTTTGCCAAATCATTTCAGCGAATAAGCCAAAAATGAGGTAAACCCACAGCTCAAGTGGGCCATAACACAAAAAGCTGTGGGGATAATGATGCCCACCGTTGAAATCTTCCTAATGCCCACCATGATGTTTATTTGCCATCAAATCTATTCATAAAGTCACACGGACTTGGATGAAGGGAAAACACAAATATCAGCTTGATCCAAAACTTCTTTGGCCCCCAAGAAGTTTTCAATGGTAAACGTTCAATCCCCAGTGTTTTCTATGGTTTGGTGCACTTGAGCTTTGGATCTACCTTATTTTTGTTCTCATCACTTAAACTGATCTGAAAAATGGGTGGACAGTGTGGATCTCTTACAAATACATCATGGTGGGGCCCATGGAACTTTGCCAATCAACACGGTAGCAAGGTGGCTACCAGACAGTGCATTGTGGACCCCATCATGATGTATGCGTTGTATCCATGTCGTCCATCCATTTTTTATAATTATTTTAGGGCATGAGCCCAAAAATTAGGCAAATCCAAATCTCAGGTGGACTACGCCATAGGAAAATAATGGGGATTGAATGCCTACCATTAAAAATTCCTAAGGCCCACTATAATGTTTATTTGCCATCCAACTTATTGATTAGATCACACAAACCTAGACGAAGGAAAAAACACAAATATCAGCTTCATCGAAAACTTTTATGGTCCCTAAGAAGCTGTTAATGGTGGGAGTGCATTTACCACAGGAAAATTTTCCTGGCGTGTGGTCTACCTAAGATTTTGATTGCGTCATTTTTTGTTGCTCATGCTCGAAAATAAGCTGAAAATTGGTGGGATGGCATGGCTTTCTCATGGTCATTAAGGTAGGCCATCGTGTTTTTTTTTTTTTTTTTTTTTTTTTTTTTTTTTTTTTTTTTTTTTTTTTTTTTATGGCCAAGGACGATATATAATCTTGGTAGATTTCACCATGAGGGGGGTGGCATGGATAGGTTGTGGATTATATAGGGCAGTTCTTTGCGGGCCCCACCATGATGTTTGTATTTATCCACGCCGTCCATCTATTTTCCCAGCTTATTTTAGGCCATGAGACCCAAAAGAGGTCGTCCAATCCACAGGTGGACACAACAAAGGAAAAGTGGTGATTGCTACCACCATTAACAATTTCTTGGGGCCCACTATAATGTTTATTTAACATCCCATCTATTGAGTAGGTCACACAAACATGGATGAAGAGAACAAAAATATTAGCTTGATCCAAAACTTTTGTGGCCCCAAGAAGTTTTAAGTGGTGGGTGTTCAATTACCACTGTTTCTTATGGTGTGGTCCACCCGAGATTTGGATCTGCCTCTTTTTTGGGCTCATGTCCTAAAATAAGCTTGAAAAATGGTGGGATAGCGCGAATTTCACATAGACATCAAGGTTGGCCATCTCATTTTTTTGGATGGCGAGGAGATGGCCTACACATAGTAGGTTACAAGGATTGTACATGAGAGTGTTCTATAAGCCCCACCACGATGTATGTGTTTATCCATGTCGTCCATTCATTTTTCCACCTTGTTTTAGGGCATAAGACCAAAAAAGAAGCCGATCCAGATCATAAGTGAACAACAACACAGGAAAAGTGGTGACTAAACAACCACCGTTAAAAAAAAAAATCCTGAAGATGAATGGCCCATTATCTACTAGTGTGTTATGTCATCATGCGATGTGAGTCATCTCTCAACAAGGGGAGTTATATGATGCTTCACCTGAGTATGGGTCATATATCAGGTTTTGCTCGTACAGATGGGCCCATTAGTTCTATGATCAACAATACTATCAAAATAGGGCCTACTATACAGATGGACCATGCAAAAAAGACTAATAGATAAATAAATATTAGATGATTATAACTTTCAAATCAGCCTTTATCGGTTAAATATGAAATGTTGTGCATCTGTTATTGGTTGTCCAATTCAAGAATACCAATCGAAGGGTTGTGATTATTCTATTAAGAAAAATATAGTACATGGTTTATCAATAAAAAATTATGTTTGATAGATGTATATAAATTGGACATAGGTGTGCCAAATTTGGTGGTATGACAATAACAGATTTTGTTTCATACTCTACAGAAGACAGAAATTGGAATAATAGGAGCAAATATGACAAATTAACAATTTTAAGACATTTTATGTTTTATATTTACCAAACATTTTTTTTTATGAAAAAGTGCATAATTTCATATATCAAGACTTTTTTCAAACATTACCAAACATTTTTTTAATACTTATTAGTACTAAAATTTAGCACTTTAAGTTTTCAACATTTAAAATTAATTTTCAAGCCTTAATTTCAGTTTACCAAATGTTAGCTTAAGTGAAAAAAGTAACATAATGACTTAAAATTAAAATGTAACTTATTTTGTAGTATTCAAATAGATCTTAAATATATGATTGCGTATGCAAAAGTTAAATTACTTCATTTTGCAAAGTTTGGATGGTGTGGTTGATGTGATTTTGAGATCTTAGCCCATCTATGGTGGGGTACTTGATGAAAAATTAGATCACTTGGTCATGGCCCATCCTTACTCCTTTGATGACTGATGCTTCCATGCTTGCAGCTTATTACTGCCACTAATTACAAAGTTTGGCCTATATTTGCAGGGATTTGTCTTGGAACTATTTAACAGGTCCCTTGCCTTCATTTGTTGGCATTTAAGGTCCATGCAATTAATGTAAGTTATTTAAGAGCTTTTGACATATAAGAAACTAGTTTGACCATGATGTTGATGATGATAATGATGATGTTGTTGTTGGTAGTGATGATAATGGTCATGCTATTGCGCCGTTGGCAATGATGATAATAATAATGATCATGTGTTGGTCTACTTTAATGAACCATGATGCACTTAACAACCATAAAATATTTTGCAGTGGAGAGAATGAAGATGATTAATAATATATGTGGAAGTACGGTGTTTTCATTGCCACTCCTAAGTCCCGATAAAGGAGGACAATTATATTAGGATGATAGCCAACATAAAACTTTTGTCACAACTTTTATCATGGATCCTGACAATAAAGAAAAGACTTGAGGACCTATAGTTTAATTGAAGATTTGGTCGATAATAGTGGAATAGCAAAAAAAATGATCCGTATACTTCACTCAATTTAGTTGGGATAAGGCTTATTTAATGATGATGATGATATGATAAAACAATGGAGAAAATTAAAGATCTCATTCAAGCACATGATTGTATTCAATTAAAGTGCATAAGATATATTTAATTGAATAGCATCCACAAGTATGAATGTATTGTTAAAATCATTGTCAGCTTATTAACATTTAAATGAACTCCAAAGCCAAAAATAAAAAACTCTCATTCTATACTAATGACTATAGAGCGTATAATTAAAGGACTTAAGAAGTCCTATTTGTACAGGACTCCTATCAGGCTCCCTTAAATTTAACTTTGCTTGTTATTAAGGGACTCAAAAAGCCTTATTTGTACAGGACTCTTATCAGGCTCCCTTAAATTTAACTTTTCATAACCAGTCATGTCCAATATATTTTTTAAGTTGTAAAAGGTGTTCGATTTCAATTGCTTTGTGACAATATCAACTTGATCACACGTCTTCAATACTCTAACTTGGTATATTCTTTTTTCACAAACTTTCAAATCACATAATAATAAATGACCATGTACTTGCTACATTCATGGAAGATGGAATTTTTCATAAGAAATATTGTTAACATATCCTTAAAATAGATCGTGGTAAGGTATGTCTTGAGGATGATACATCTCCTCAAGCATTCTCCTTAACCAAATGGTTTTGACTATACAAAATGTTGCAATGTACTTACTTGAGAGAGAAACCTCTTATATGTAATTAAAAGATAGCATGATTAAGTGAACCTTCTATATGACAAAACAAAGTACATGATATCTAGGCTTCTAGTAATTAAGTGTCGAATGCTTCCAATTGCTTGAGTTGTGTAGAGATTTTCTAAATTGTCTTTCTTATCTTTAATTTTAATTTAATTTATACGGGTGTGTAAACTATCTTAGAATTCTTTATTTTGAATCTTTCAAGTATTTCATGAATGTATCTTTTTTAATATATAAAAATTCAATCTTTATTTGATTCATCTCGATATCGAAATAATATTCATGAAACTCATAAACATTATCACAAATTCACGTACCACTACTTTCTGAAACTTATCAATTATAGCATAATCATTCACCCATAATAATAATGCTCCTAGATCTTGCAAGTGAATTATATTACTATAAAAAGAATTGTTGCCAATGAAGATTTGATCATCAACATACAAAGAAATCAAAAGCACATTACAATTAATGATCATTATATTTAATATAAATAGTGCTCACCGGGGCAATTGTGAAACACATTATTATAAAGATATGAGTTCATTTGTGTGTAACATGCTCTTAAAGTTTGTTCGAACTATAGTTCCTTCTTAAGTCAATACACTAAGTGATTATGTTCATTCTTTATGTAGTCAATGGGCTACTTGATATAATCCTTATCTTTGAGAATGTCATTTAATAAAATTGTTTACACATTCTTTTGGAGTTTACAATAATTTTGTTCAGCGAAAGCGATCACCATACTAACAAATTTAATTTTATCAACAAGAGTGAAGATCTCATGATAGTTGATGACAGACTTTGTTTGTAGCCTTTCACTATGAGGCTTACTTTGTGTTGATCCATAGGCCAATTTGTCTTCTACTTAGTCTTATAGACCTAACTTATGCCAATTGCTTTATGTCTCTTTGGAAGTCGAGATGTCATTTTTCTTAGTTGTTTCAATAATGCTACTATAATTACAATTTGGTCACTCCATTTTACAATGATATGAATCTATCGAAATGGTACTGATGCATGCTGGACCCACCCTCACATTATAAGGGTGTGCTAAATGTGGAATTGGCTGTTTTTGCTATACATAAGGGTCTGTTTGGATGCACAAGCAAATTGAATTTCGTTTAAAAAAGAGGGCATCAAACAAAATGCAATGACTTTTCATGTTGTTCACAGATAGTAAGAGCCCTCAAATCACAGTAACATTCTTTTGACGTCCTACTTGAAAGGTAGCATAATTGCGATTCAGAGGCTATTCTAATGCTAAGGATGGTAAGTAATTGCATCCTTATTATACTAAGCAAATGAACAGTTTGGATGTGATTTAGATATGACACGTAGCACTGAGGATGGGTGATGCCCCAACTATCTCTCAAGCTAGAAGATCCCAACCATTCGATCATTAGCCTTTGTTCCATTGAATGGGAACTATTTCCATTTTTCTATTACCTCTTTTCGTAGGCTACCGAATGAAGGGTTAGGATTTTTCTATCAGGGAGTTTTTTGGGGCATCCACCATCCACACCTGGGCCCCACATGCACAAAATTTGGATACCGAGGCTTGCGACACTTTAAATCTTCAGATGATTGTAGGTTGTTGCCTTAGAGAGGACCTACAATAAAAGGAAAGCGGCCTTAAAAAACGGACCAAATCCTCCCTGGCCCAGCTTATTTGCAGGACTGAAGTCTTCAGTAGCAGTCTTTTAAGGGTTAGCTCAGTATTAGACACCTACATGCATGGTTACTTACACGAATTTATGACCACTTTTAATTGAATTTTTATACATGTACAATATATAGCTGGGACAGGGCTATGTGGATGATGATTTATACAAAGTATATATGTATATATGTATGCACACCTGTATAGCTGCCCTTTTTTACTTTTTTTAGTCAATATTGCATTAAACTCGTATTTTCCATTCCCTTCTTTGTTGTTGTTTCTATTTTTTTTTTAATCATGGTGAAATTTTGACAGCTTTTTTTAAGGAACAGGATAAAGCTCAAACTTTCCTCGTAGCATTCTTTTTTCTTTTGTTTTTTTTTTCTTTTTCATATGGCATTTTGATAACTATGGTTTCTTAAATATTTTCCAAACCTTCCCTGTTGTTTTGATTTTGTGGAAGTTACTTTTTTATTATTTGTTACAATCGATGCCATCGCTCTTACTAGTTATGATGTATTTCAAAGCATCGTACAGAAATATCTATGAAGGCAGAATCAGTCAACCAACAAAAGGACCACAAGATCATGCAAGCTTATCTTTTTTAAAGATGAAGAATATTAATCATTGTCATCTTAGCCTTGTCCCAGCTATCTGGGGTTGACTTTAGGAATCCTATTTCGTCAAAATCAAGATTCGAATCATGATTTGTCTTGCTACCTATACAACATCAACCCTCCTTACCCCGGCTTGGGACCAGCTGGTGCATCACTACCCTGTGTGGTTTTTCAAAGTCGAAGAATACTTCTATTCATAAATTCATGAATTTCTTTATTGATTTTTTTTTTTTTTTTTTGGTTAGTACACACATCCCACTATTAGTACACACACCAGCACTGTTAGTCACACTTCAATGTTAGCCACCCCCCACGTTCGGAATCGATACCAGGACCTCTGTGTTGAAATGAGGTTATCTTCACTCAGTCTACCACTGTCCCAATTGAATTTGCCTATGCTGTTGCGCTATTGTTGTTGTTGAAGTTGACATGGATTCTCCTCTGCCGAACATTCTTAGTACTGTTTCACATCTTAGTAGACGGTTTTCTCATTGGCACATGTAAATTATGTTTTCAGTTGTCACATTGGATGTAGAATCCTAGGAATGTATGAACCATTGCAGGAATGGAGGGACTTGTGAAGGCCCTAGCTTGCTGGGAAGATCTCGATGGTTGATGCTCCTAGGGAAGTTGGTGTGGTTTTGAAGTATATGGAGGCCTCATACAACATAGGACATTTCAGTCACGGGTTGTTGGTGGAAGGAATGCTGCCATGCAGAACTTGGCAATGCTTAAAGGAATTTACTGAGATGAAAATGTTTTTCAGCTTGCTGCTTGTTATGCTTGCCTCACTGCCTCTTTGATCTCTTGTAGAGTTTTCATTTTTACTTAAAAATTCTTCTTGCCTGTTGTACTAAGATTGAGTTTGATTTGAAAGTTGTACGCTCACTCCCCAATTCACAGTTCTTGTTGATTCTGATTCCATAGTATGTTGTACATGGTCAATATGGTGATTAGAAATTGTAGAGCAAACTATTCCATGGAACAAAGAAAAATGCAACATTTAATTGAAGATGCTTGATTCTAATGAGGTAATTCATATTCTACTGGTTTTTATAGGTTCGACTATTAGATAGTGTGCAATACCTAAAGACTATTAGATGGAGCAATGATGTTCTTCGTGCTGCCAAGCGCATTTCAAATGCTGCAGTAATTGTTCTGAAGTCTGGAACCGGTTTGTGGGCAGATCTATGGCTATGATGGAACTCTGTTTTATTATTTCATAAGCCAGTTTCCCCTACTCCAAAGTTCTGCATGCTTGTGTTATGCTTATGATTAGGGGTGTCAATGGGTACCAGGATCTGTGGACATCCAAAGTATCCAACCAGATTATTTTATGAACATATCCAACCTGATTTAAATAGATCTGGACCCAGCTTTTGGCCCAATTAATAATTGCGTCAGATTCAGGTACACGGATATAGGGTCCAATTAAAAATTGGCTTGACACGGGTACCCCTTCTCTACCTGAATATAGGACTTTTATTTTTATCCTTTATTTGATAATATTTTATTTTAAAATCACAAAACCACCTTTCAATGAGTAATTATTTCAAAGCTATAGACAAGGTGTGTTTCTGGTATGGACCCAAATCCATACCCAGACATAATTCTGGATACAAACTCCATTGTAGAACCAATTTCGTGATCTACAGCATACCTGACAGGACCTGATGGATACCAAGTCCGATCTGATACGGATCCAGTCCCTCATATATAATACCTGCATCCGAACCAAAAGGGGACCCGAATCTGATCCCTTGATGTGGTGTTATGGCTAGACCAGTATCTGACCCACAGCCAACATGTTGACAGCTAGACCTACTAATGATTTTTTTTTTTTTTTCCCAAAATGCGGACATGGGAGTTCTTTAGGTTATTTTAAAAGTTGAATTTTGTTTCATCTAATTCCCTAAAAAATAAGGTTGTATCTATTCTTATGTTATTCACAGGTCTCTCCATCCTAAATTTCAGCTTTCTCCCATCAAAATTTTGACCATGAAAAGAAAAAAGAAGAGATTAAAATAAAATCTAAATACTAATGTGAGTTTTGTATCACTCCATCTAACATGGGACGATGACAAGATGCTCACTAAGGGCCTATTTGGATTGTAAGTTACTTAAGATAAGCTACTTATAAGAGACGTAACTTATCTTGGTTTCTACTTAATTAGCAAATAAGTATGTTTGGTAAACAACATGCTTATCAACCAAAAAGTAGAAAAGCATGTTTGTTTCCAACATCATTCCTCAAGTTTGTTTGGCCTCTACACATCCACCATCCATCATTTGGGGCCAACCTTTAGTGTGGATTGTTCATTGTGTTGGCCCTGCCTTTGATGTGGGCAGTACATCATGTGGGGCCCACTTTGGATGTGGGCCGTTTGCACCATTCTTTATGCAGGGCCCACCTTTGATGTTGGTGATCCATCAAGTTGGCCCACCATCAATATCCACTGCCCATCATGTGGAGCCACCTTTAATGTGGATCATCCCAAATATGGGGCCCACCTCTAATTTGGGCCGTCCATCATGCACGACCCACCTTGGATATGGGCCACTCATCATTAGGGCCGACCAATGGTGGGCGTCAATGACCACTGTTTCCTGAGGTGCAGTCTATTTGAGATTGGATTCTATTTCATTTTTGGGATGGACCAACAATGGTGGACAGTGTGGATTTCATGTGCACAGCATGTGGCCCCACTACCTAGTGGGCCACTCAAAACTAGTTGGAAAAACAAATGAATGGCATGAGTAAAACACATCACGCTGGGCTCAGGGATGTTTCAATAGTGTCATCATTATCACTGTTGCTTCCTAATGTGGGGTCCACCTGAGGTTTAGATTTGCCTCACATGCTAGCCCCACTCACATCCAAACCAGATGGACCGCGTAGATCACATATATTGCGGTGGACCCAACAAGTTGTATGGTCAACTTGGATTGGGCGGTTGCCACAAAAATCAGCACTTTTACAGCAGTTATGGACAAGCACCTCTTGTTTTAGTCGGTGGTGAAAAAGTAGACAAGCAAAATAAAATTGGTGAAATACTTAACTGATTTTCAACAAATAAGTAATGATCATTATTTTATTAAGCAAACTAACTTATCTCAAATAAGTTACTTAACTGTTGCCATCAGCAAGAAAAGCAACTTATTCGGTGGTATCCAAACGGGCCCTAAATAATCAAAACACGATCCTCTACAGGGTTGTTTGGATACCACCAAATAAGTTACTTTTTAACTTATAAGTTACTTTCTTCACTTAAGGTAGTTGGGTAAACATCAATGTAAAGTAACTTATGTACCAAAAGCTACTTATCTTCGTAAGTATTTTTTTTTTTTGCTTTTAGCTTACAACTTTTCTACTTTCTCTCTCACATTCCATATCAAAGAGGCTCTCTCTCACTGTCTATATCAAAGGAGGCCCACGTGGTGGATGGTCCACATAAAAGGTGGGCCCCACATGATGGACGACCCCATATTAATGTTGGCCCACATGTGGATGGTCCACACAAAGGTCAGCCCATAATCATAAAAGGCCCACTTCCAAAGCAGGCTGGTATGATGGATGACCCACTCAAAGGTAGGGCCTACATGATGGACGGTCCACATCAAAGGTGGGCTGTACATGGTGGGCAGTGGACATTGAAGTTGGGCCCCACATGATGGATGCTCCATATTGAGGTGGCCCCACATGATGGACGATCGACATCAAAGGTCAGCCCTAATGATGAATGACCCACATCCAAGGTGAGCCCTGCATGATGGGCAACTTACGTTGAAGGTGGGGCCCACATGATGGATAGTCCACATCAAAGGTAGGCTCCACATGATGGGCAATTAATAATGGTGGGCCCTAGAGGATGGATGGGCCACATCAAGGTAGGCCCCACATGATGGACGGTCCACATCAAAGGTTGGTCCTAATTATGAGTGACCCATATCCAAGGTGGGCCCTGCTAATGGATGGCCCACATCAAAGGTGGGACCCACACAATGAATGGTCCACATCAAAGGTTGGCCCCACATGATGAATGGTAGATATAAGGGGGACCAGACTCAAGGGATAATCGCTTATGATATTGGAAACCAAATACGCTTTTTTACTTTTTGGTTGATAAGTATGTTGGTTACCAAACATACTTATCAGCTGAATAAGTAGAAACCAAGATAAGCTACTTATGGTGTAATTAGTAGTTTATCCAAACTAACTTACAATCCAAATGCCCCGTAACTCCGGTATCTTTTGCCGGCAATACCAGCTGCCATCAAGTTCACTACTAACCGAATTAGTGGGCACTGCCTTTCTGGTGGGAAGTAATCCTGGGGGCATCTCCCTTGTCTCTTGAAGACATTTCGGTCAAAGAAGGGTTGCTAAAGTTTAGTAAGAGAAGACTGAAACGAGACACAAATCTCATTGCAAGAGTCCGCCGCTAGAAATTTTAGCAAAATGTGAAGTTCCTGTGGTGTTGAGAACCTAAACAATACACTAAAAGCCTTAGGACTAACGAACCGTGTCAAGTTAAGCTATTAAACCCTTAGGACTATAACATGGAGTTGTTATCGGAAGCAACATTGATGGATTACCTGTGGTTGTCACTAACATGTAGAAACAGGGCCAAGGTTGGATTGAAAGCATGCTGCGTAGCGTGACATCAATACTTCAGGCATTTCGATTTAAGTCAAGGACACAGACACCTTAAGGATATCAGGGTAGAATATTGGGTTCCAAAAAACCTAAGTTGAGAATTGCGTTGTTATAGATGTAATTCTTTTTGTCAAGTGAAGAAGATTTTAAAATATTACAATTCTTTCTTCACCATCTCCTTAAGGGCTGAAAATTCTAAAATACTACAATTCTTTCTTCACCATCTCCTTGAGGGCCCATTTGAATACCACTAAGTAAGTTACTTTTCTATTTATAGCAGTAGATAAATAACTTATTTGAGATAAGCTAGTTTGGTTTATGATCACTTATAACTTTTTAATTTAAAGTTACTTAGGAGGTGTTTGGATCGTAAGTTACTTAAGATAAGCTACTTATGCCTTAAGTAGCTTATCTTGATTTATACTCACTAAACTGAAGTGATTAAGAAACTTTAAATAAAAAAGTTACATGTAATTGATCATAAACCAAACTTACATCTCTCTAATAAGTTACTTATCTAATGTTGTAAGTAGAAAAAGTAACTTATTTGATGGTATGTATCCCTTAATCACTTCAGTTTAATTAGTAGAAATCAAGATAAGCTACTTGAGGCATAAGTAGCTTATCTCAAGTAACTTACTATCAAAATGCCCCTTAAAATTCTCTTTCAAGCTTTAAGTGTTCCTGAAATCTAAAGGTAAGAGTCACATGATTTCTAGCGATGTTAAATTAGGACATGGGATTTTTGTGCATCCTATTCCTCGACTCTTTCAATTGGCATACATGTATGGGATCCAAACTGCACATCTACTTGGTTTAGCCATGCCTCATAAATCAAGCTGGTCGGATGACCTTACCCATCATCAATTGGAAGATTTTTTAATATGACTAGAGGATGGTCAAAGAAAATGTCCAAAAACTCTCAACATTTGATGGGAAAAATCTTCCGGCCATGATTGGAGTTGCTGTGGAAAAACACCCACACATAATTGATGTATCCAAAGCAAACCACAAATGAAAATGGCCAAACAAAAGGCCAAAAGGGTCAAACCAAAAATAAGAGATGAAGCACAAAGATTTACATGGTTCAGAAATATACTTACTTCACGGGATAACAACATATAGTTTTTTTCTTCACTAGAAACAAGAGAAACATAAATACAACTTATCTGTCTCCCCCTCTTTCTATGTATAAAAAATCTCTCATTTAGAAATTCCTCATAAAACAAGTGGAATATAATAACCTTCTTTAGTTATGGTCCTTTTTATATAGACTACACACTACATGAGAGAGCACACGGAGAAAACAAAAAAACCAAGTTACACCACTATACAAAAGTAGACACTCAAAGAGGAAAGCTAGAGGGCGATAGACGCTTCCTATTTGGAAACGTCCTGCCTCAAGACTTAAGTACGTCAACTGCCTCAACATGAGTTTCCAGTTTGTGATTTTTGGGCTATGAACGGTCCAGATCTTATACACGTGTGCCATACGTACATATATAGTGTGGCTGGTCAGTTGGACATGTAACCTGTTAGCACTGGATCCATTCCCTTGCCATCAGTGATCCAAATGATTGCACTCCAGGTTCAAAACATTAAATCACGATTCTGCCATTTTGCGCTATTCTGTAAAGAAAAAAAATTCTAAACGCTTAAAGCTCAGATGGTTGAGGAAAGATTAACTTCCAAAGATACAAAGCACTTTTTAATAGCTTTGCAAACTATGAAAAAGTGCTTTGTATATTCGCATGATTGCATTTATTTTATTTATTTTTTATTTTCTTTAAAGTTTGCAAGCCGACATACAAATGAAAATCTAACAAAATTTGACAGCTACTCCTCGTATATGACAATTTAACCAGGATTTGTTCTGTTTGCTGAAAAAGAGGAATTAGTCCTAGCTCCAGTTCACATGAGGAACATTTTTCTTCAGTGAACAAGTGTTACATAATCTAACACATGTGTGACCATTCACGTTCAATGCTCTACATATACAAATGTACCACTGTCAATCATGGTGCATGTCTTGAGGGGCACATATGTCAACGAGTCACCATCAAGTAGTGAGGGCAATGTGTCCCATCAAACCATGAGTCAATCGGCCTGACTCACTTCTAAGCAGGGTTCAGGCCAGGTCTTGTCAGGTTGTGGGTTGGGCTCAAGCCAAAAAGGTATAGATTAATGGATCAAGCTTGGGTTTGCCTAAACTCGGGCTCGATCCACCTATATATTGAATCAATGGTCAAGCCAAATGACCAATCCAACCCATATTCAAGTAAAAATATTTTTGCTGTAGTTTTTTTATATTCCTAAACCTCTTAGGTTTTTAAGTATTTTGGTTACCACTTGTACCACAACAAATTAATGTTGTAAACTTTGTGTTCATTTTTGTTTTCTTTAATTAAAAAATTAAAGAACTAATAAATGTTTTAAGAATTCAAATTAGCTTGTGGTTTCGGAACCACCATATATGGATGGGTTATGAGTGTGTAATAATGAGCTCCATACACATGAAAACTTCAAGAGCTAGAAAACCTAACATGAGAAATTAGTATTAGTATGTTGGTTGGGTCGGGTCGAATTGGGTCAGGCTATAGAAATTTTAAGCGGTCATGTCAGGTCATCAGGTAATGGGTACCAAGTTCGGTTAGGGCCAGGATTCTTAACTTATTAATTAAATGGGTCAGGCTTGGGCTGCCTCCGACTCATTGCTAGCCTACCATCCATTGAGCTCCCATATATGTCACAATCTATCTTTTCAATTGCTTAGTGTTCTGAAAATAATAAGGGGTGTTTGGAAAATAAGAAACATAATTACTAATGGCAATAGCATGACTTGAATAACCTATGCCAATACAACTTTGCTTAAATACAAATGGCTTCTAAGAGCTAACATGCACACCAAATCCCCACACTTTAGCAGCCCGTTAGAGATTAGAATATATTGTAGTGGAAGGGGTGTAAAATAAGTAGAGGAAGAACACTGTCTCCTCTACGTGATATGAACCTTGAATCCACAAGGTGTTATGACTCTTGAATCCACAAGAAATAAAGAAAAATTCAAAATAATTTTATTGATGTCTCTCTAAAATAAAAATACAATGCTTTAAATAATAAACGCAAACCCTAATTAAGAGTCCTAGCTCAACTAAACCAAAACTTACCCAACATGGTAAAATTTACTAAAAACAGTAAGTCATAATCTTTTTTTTTTTTTTTTCGAATGATTCCTGGCATGAAATGAAGAAAATTCTAAGAAAACATCTCATATTAAAACTATAAGATGAAAAAGATACGTTCAACTTAAAACTTACTAAAAATAATTAGTTTTTTTTATAAAATCGTGATTTTGAATAGAAATGAGACGTTTTCTCATGAAACAGACTGACGCGACCCACTTACGAGGATTGGTTGGCCCCGGATGGCTTACTCCAGTCAAAATTCATAAATCATGAATCCCATCACTCCTTCGAGATTAAGGGGGCATTTGGCATCTCTACAAATAAGAGTTTATTGGCTTATTTCTAAAGAAATAAGTTTTTAGACCGTTTGGTAAAAGTCTAATTAAGTGCTTATTTGTTTAGAAAGTAGCAAATAAGCTCTGATTTAATAAGTTTGAGAGGGGTTACTTTTTGAAATGGAGCTTATTTGGCTTACACGGTAGATATTTTGGATTAATTTTTGGACAAGTTTATCTTCATACTTTTCAAGTAATTCTCATCTTACCCTCCTCTTCTCTTTACAATTTCTTCATGGTAGGCCCACATGATGAACAACCCATAGTAAAGGTGGGCTCCACATGATGAATGGAACATATCAAAGGTGGGCCTACATAATGCATAATCACATCAAAGGTGAGCCCCACGTGATGGATGGTGTACTTCAAAGTGTGGCGCCGCATGATGAACGATTCACTTCAAGTAGCCCTATATTGTCCACATCGAAGGTGGGACCCACATGACGGATGGTGGATATTGAATGTGGGACCACATGATGGAAGGTTGACATTAAAGGTGGGCCCACATGATGAGTAACCCATATTGAAGGTTGGGTCCCACATGATGGAAGAACCATAACAAAGGTGGGACTTACATGATGGATGGTGGACACAAAGGTGGGTCCCCCATGATGGACTATCCACATTAAGTGGACCCCACATGATAAATGTCTATAACGCCCCAATTTTTTCGAAACTCGAGTTCTAGACCCGTGGTCCAAAAATCCGAACATTAGCTTATGAAGAAAACTCACATTTCATTCCATTTCCAAATGTCATTCTGAAAAGGGTATTCACCGTAGAAGAAAACAAATCATGCATACAGGAAAAATGCAACATACATCTAAAAGTATCAAAGTGGTGCCCATAAGGCTTATACAAACCAGATATTTCGAATCTAAATCAAATACAGAAATAAAATAATTTTAAGCATAAATAGATTTAAATAACTATTGTTAAAATGCAAAGATATCCAGCTCCTCTTTGGTCAAACGCAGTCCATTGTCGTCCCCGATCTCATTATCCTGCTCCTTACCAATAACACTTGTATATTATTCAAATGACCTACACCAACTATACGGTTGAAATATAATAACGTGAGTGGCCAGCTCAGTGTGAGGTCTCGTCAAGATTACACACCAACACATTAATCAAGATTAATAAAAAAAATGTACTAAACCTCCATGATGCAGTCTTTCTTAAATGCATAAATGCATGCACATGTCCCTTAGCTTGGGGATGCACATCCAGCTGAAAAATGTGGTCTAGAAGTCGTTAAGGATATACATCAGCCCCACAATGCAAATTCATTAATTGGTGATCTGGAAGTCACTAAAGACACACATCGGCCTCACCTAGTGGTCTAGAAGTCACTAAGAACACACATGAGCCCCACAATACAAATCTATCACGAGTGGCCATCACCAGCGAAAAGTATGTGCTCTTAGTGAATGGCGCACTCTATGGTGGTCTGGAGCTAGCAAAAATACCTTAAGGATACATGCTCTCAGCAACCAAACCACCCAATGATAATATGGCTCGTCACCACACGTCCCGTCTGTGCTATGATATGCATGATTAAACCAGCAGTTATTATCCAAATTTACACTCAAACCAATTATGACATTCCCTTATAACTAGTGGCTTTTCATCACAATAATTCTCTAAAATATTTCCACGCAAGTCCAACTAGGGACATAATCAATAACTTATCTCACAGGACGCTTGGTCCATCAAGTCCATTAAAAATCCCAACAACTAATCTCAGCAGGACATTCAGTCTAACGAGTCCATATAAGGACATCATAAAAAATATTTTCATACTAGTCCAGCTAGGGACATAATCAAGATCTCATCTCATTTTATTGCCGAGTTATTTGTCGGCCACGTGTGTGATGTGTGTGCGAGCGTCCAGAACCGATTTTCGCAGCTCAATTCCAACCGAACAACGATGACCCCGAGCGTCAGGGAAGGCAGATACGTGGTGATCGACCGTATATAACCGAGATCTATAGAGATCAGTTGCCCAACTGGCCACTCGCTCAAGTTGCTTTATAAAAATGATCAGACGATGTTTGGAGGGTGGGGTTCGTCCTCCAAAAAGTGGGTTGCAACTTTACCTTCCTAGCGAAAAGATTTCTCTCAACGTTACTTTAAAAGGAGTGAAAAAAGAAGAATTAACAATCGACCGTGTGGGCGATTTTTACCTTCTAATATCATCAATAAGAGATGTAAAATGAAATTTTACTGATTATGAAACTTACTGTTATGGAATGTAATTTCAGAGATTATGCTACCCAAAATTAAACAATGCGATTTATACTAAGTAACAAGAGCTGATTACGCTAAGGAACGTAAATAACAAGATGAAGAACCTATGTAAACTTGCTGAGCGATAATATAATCTTGACTTGATAGATGCCGGAGCACTTACTCTAAGAAATACAAAATACTTGAAATGTAAACATGAATCGATTACACTATGAAATGTAAAGGATTTGATAATTTGGAAAGATAGATTGGTTTGGTTGGTGGTGGACCACTTTCTCTAGGAAACATAAAAGTACTTGGAATATAAAAATGTGATTGATTTGGATTGTTGTTGTTTAGTATTGGGACCCCTTACTCTGTCGTCCTTCTTCTGCTTTTATAACTTTCTCCTTGAAGTGTAGAACTATTTGGATGCTCCACTTTCTAACGATTACGATAACCGTCTCCCACATTACATTCCAGAGGCTTCTCTTGTTTTTTCTCCTTACACGTCTTGACAATTGACTACTCTTCAGAGACTTCTTTCCTATAGAGTACAACAACCCCAATCGTGTGTGGCCCACCTTGATCTATTTCTGTTGTATTCATGACGTCCATCTGTTTTTCTATCTCATTTTAGGATGAGATCCCAAACCTTAATAAGACCCAAATCTCAGATGGACCATACAACTAGAAACAATGATGAATAACCATTAAAAACTTGGGCCGACAAAAGTTTTGGATATGCTCGACTGCTATACAAATTGTCGAATGGCAATCGGTCACCAATCGGTTGCAATCGGCCACTTTTTCCAGACATAAGATACAATAGACCACTGTCTTGCTTCTTAGACGGCAATCGGCCAACGAAATCGTTCGATATCATAGTTGCATATGGCATCGGCCGACGAAATCGGTCAACAACCTATTTTTCCAAAATGCAAACAACATTGGCTGCAACTCTCAATCGTTTCTGACCGGCTTGTCAGAAACGGGGTACAACATTTGCCCCCATGTCACTTCGCCTTTTGGTAAAAAGGTGAAAGTGACATTGATTGTGTTTTCAAATTTTGTTCGTCTTTGGCCCTTGCAACAGAAAATTGCAACGTTTTGGATGGAAAATATCGAATCCGGCCGTCTTGGTTAAAAAACAACAAAGTCGGTTCTTTTGGCCGAAATCAGCCGTCTTAATCAGAGAACATCAAATTTGGCTGCCTTGGCTAGAATCGGCCATTTTGGTCAAACACTTCCACTTCTCTTTCCATCTCACTGGTTTGAGACGATTTTGCTTAAAAATGAAAAAGAATGGTTAATACCACGTTACAGTCAGACACCATAGATGGAAATGATCCAAACATAATTTTCAAATTTGAACATAGAGATTGTCGATCAATCCATTCATCTTGTGGCTTATGAAAAACCAGAATATCGGTATGATCAAGAACCTCGCCAACCACTTCTTAGACCAGATGCACGATTTGGTCATGATCCAGATGATTTGGTTCAACCACTAGTGGTATTTCCGGTCCTATCTGGTTCCGACCTTCATAAAAAAACATGATTTCTAGAAAAATGTAGGGAAAGTTGCCCCCCAAGCGTTTCCTGACCAGATTGCTCATCGTGCTCAATATTCGGCAATTCAATATCTTGCATGTTCATCTGCGTGACATTTCGCTCGGGATCGAGTGAGAACGCTTCTAATGCTTCAACTGCGACCTCTAGTTGTCTAAACTCGATGGGTGGTGGAGCACTTCGTACATCCTTAATATTTAAAACATTCGGGTCAGGCGTCGCTTGAGCGACAAGAGTCATCAACCGATTCATGCTCTTAGTCAATCTATTGAAGCTTTCATTCTGAATTCGAATTTGTTCAGCCTGAGCATGTAATAGCTCAGCTAGAATTCTCTTCTGTTCTGAGATATGCTGAGTTCTCATTGCATATCACAAAATCAGACCGGTATTATTTTGAAAAGGTCATTCCGAGAGGTGAATACCTCGTCCCATTTGCTCATGTTCGGTCACTTAAAACAATGTCACACTGGTAAATGAATCGAAGCAGGTCCCACCGGGCGTGCTAAAAAATGTTGCCGAGTTATTCGTCGGCCACACGTGTGATGTGTGTGCGGGCGTGCCAGAACCGATATTCACAACTCAATTCCAACCAACAACAATGACCCCGAGCGCCAGGGAAAGAAGATATGTTGTGATCAACCGTACACGACCGAGATCTGTAGAGATCGGTCACCCAACTGGCCACTCGCTCAAGTTGCTTTGTAAAAATGATCAAGCAATGTTTGGATGGTGGGGTTTATCCTCCAGAAAGTGGGTTGCAACTTTATCTTCCCAGCGAAAGGATTTCTCTCGACATTACCTTAAAATGAGTGAAAAAAGAAGAATTAGCAATCGACTGTATGGGTGATTTTTACCTTCTAATATCATTAATAAGAGATATAAAATGGAACTTTACTGATTATGAAACTTACTGTTATGGAATGTAATTTCAGAGATTATGCTACCAAAATTGAACAGTGCGATTTATGCTAAGGAAAGTAACAAGAGCTGATTATGCTAAGGAACATAAATAACAAGACAAAGAACCTGGGTAAACTTGCTGAGCAATAATATAATGACTTGATAAATGCCGGAGTACTTACTCTAAGAAATACAAAGTACTTGAAATGTAAACATGGATCAATTACACTATGAAATGTAAATGATTTGGTAATTTGGAAAGATAGATTGATTTGGTTGGTGCTGGACTACTTTCTCTAAGAAACATAAAAAATACTTGAAATGTAAAAAAGGGATTGATTTGGATTGTTGTTGTTTGGTGCTTTTGTCGTGGCCGCATGCACCTCACGGCTACTTACTTACTTCCCTCTCTCTAATTAGCCCTTCACCCTGTTGCCAAAATTAGGGTATAACATTTGGCTCCCTACGTCGATTTTTTTTTAAACAAAAGAAAATTGTTGTGATAGACGATTGATATTACATTAAATGTTGTCATCTCTTCTTGCCACACATCGGAAGCAGATTCAAAACATATCACCGACTTCGATTTTCGTCGGACGAACGTTTTTGTATGGTTTGAACCCCGTTTTGCCAACTGTCGAGCTTTTTCACTCGAATGATTCGCTATCATGATGAAACATTAATATTGCTTCAACCGACGAAATTCCAAATTTCATTCTTCCTTTCTTTCTTTCGCAATTCTCTCAATTCTCCGCAATGGCTTCTTCTTTTTCTTTGTTCGATCTGGTTCAAGTGATTGATGCTTTGGATAATTTGATCGATCTTTACACAAATGAAACCATATTTACCACGGAGGGAGAAGGACAAAAATTTGCGATCGATTTTGCCAAATGCAAACGGCATTGACCACTCCTTTCGCAGGTGTTTCTGACAGCCTGTCAGAAACAGGGTACAACACATTTAACATTTAGTCCAGCAAGTCCATCTAAAAACACCATCAAATTTTTTTTCAATATATCGCTTCCAAAAGCCACCAATTTAAGTTCCCATCAAATATAGGTGATCACAACCATCCAAATTTACATTCCACTTTCATATTCCAAACATGAGGAGTGAAAATGATAATTCCAAAATTCGTAATTATTCACAATTATAAGTAGATTCACGTATAGCAAAATTAAACATATAATTTATGAAAAAATCAAACAATAAAGATAATTATAAGATAGAGTAAAATTATAAGTCATAGATGAATAAAAACATTACTTAACATGAAGGTGAAAATCTCAAGGGATGAACCATCACCTTAAATTTTGATCCTTTAATCAACTCACCGTTTTATCGAGTGTTGATGTTGATCTAAATTCTGGAATCCCTGCAACCAATAAGGTTCAAGAGTTACTTAACATTTGTTTAGATCGATTTTGAAGTCCTAACTTCTGGGTACACTACACGCATCAAAGTCAGGTCCACTATGGGCCGTAAAGTTTGAATGGTTAGACAACCTAGCGAGTGGCAAGAGATTTTTAGTGATGGTCGAACAAGTTTCATGCGAAATGGTCCACCTGAGATTTGGGTCTGCCTGATTCTTGGACTCTGGCCCAATTAAACTGGTGGAACAGATGGACAGCGTGGATCTAAAACATACGTCGTGGTGGATCATGCCTGACCAAAACAGATGGACAATCTGGATATACCATACATTATCGAAGTGGGCCTAAGGTTCTTAACGGTTAAAGTTTTATGTCCGTTGTTTCACACGGTGCGGCCAACCAAAGGGTTTGATTTGTCTCAATTTGTGGGCCTAGCCCTGAAATTATCTGATAAAGCGGATGTACAGCGTGGATATGATGCGTACATCATGGTGGTGCCCATGGTGGCCCCACGGCCCATTTGGGCAGGCAATGTACCAAACGTCCTTCTTCTCTCTGGACATCCCTGTCCAGAGAGGACGTCCACTCCCACAAGCATTTTATTATTATTATTATTATTATTTTCATTCTACACACACGCACACACACGCACACACACACATGTGCGGCCCTACGAAGTTTCCAATAGCATATATTTAATCTCCACTGTTTCTTTTGTGCGGCCCACTAGAGATCCAGATCAGTCTCATGTTTGGTATCCTGCCCTAAAATGATCTGTAAAAACCGATGGTCGGCGTGGATTTCTTTAAGACATCAAGGTGGGACCACGAGTGGGGCCCAGGTCGTCCTCGTGGACAACGTCCGTCTGGCCGCTGCCTCCAGCGTCTGGACAGACGCCTGTCCACGTGCACCCTTCCCTTCTCTATTTATTATTATTTTTTCTAATAGTGGGGCCATAATCTGGACTGTCCACTTCAAATGGTCCAGCTTGTGCAATCTTATCAACAGGCTGGGTTGCAAATGAACATCAAGGTGGGCCTTGGAAAGTTTTCAATGGTAGACGTTCATTCCTTTGGTGAGGTCCACCTGAAATTCAGATCTGCTTCACCCTTGGGTCCTTCACCCAAAAACGATATGGCAAAGTGGCTGGACGGTCTAGATAAAACACGTACATAATGGTGGTACCCAGGGACCCCACAGCCCTTTGCTTCAAAAGCTGGAACAGACGTCCCTCTATGGACGTGAGCATCCAGAGAAGACCTCTCACTCCCTTCTATATTTGTAATGTATTATAATATATATGCATGTATATTTAGTAACTTTTTTTTTTTTTTTTTTTTTTTTTTTTTGTGAGTGTGTGCTATGTACGTGAGGAACATGCCATCTTAGTGAGGCCCGCCTATTGAATGGTTCGGATGGTTCAGAAAACGTCACAATGGGCCCCAAGGAATTTTTCAAGGGTATGGACGGCTTTAGTAAGATGTGGCCCACCATAGATATTTTGAACCTAGTTTCTGTACCCATGCCGTAATAGGGGCTGGTACGAAGAATGGACGGAACGGATCTCTTACATACATCACGGGTGGCCATGATGGCCCACACTCGTTTTTGGGTGAAGAAGAGTACATGGGTCTCTCTTCACGTCAGAGAGGTTGATGAGGCCTGCACACGGGTCGGGTTATGGTTGGGTTGGCCCCATCCGGACCAACCTAAATATATTTTAAATGCCCGGGTTTCGGTTCGGGCGTGGCCAGATTGGGCTAACCCAACCCTAACTCTAACCCTACCCTACTTGTAAAAGGGTCAACCCTAACCCTACCCTACTCTACCCTATATGCTAAATCGGTCGGGTCGGGTCGGATGAGGACTATGTTTCTATAGTGTGGTCCACCTAAGATTTGAGTCAACTTCATTTTTAGTATCATATCCTAAAATGATCTTTCAAAATAGTTGGACGGTGTGGATTTAAGACACGTAGTTAGGGGCCACCCACCTTGGTGAATCCTGAATGTCACCTAATCCGTTCCCTGTGACTGTGAGTGTGAGTGTGAGTGTAAGTGTGAGATGAGCTCAACTTGGGTGAGAGTCGAACCATGAGGCTCACTTCAATGCATATATTGTAAATTCATGTTGTCCATATGTGTTTCCAGATTATCATAGGACATGGTCCCAAGAAAGAAGAAGATAAAAGTTTTAGGTAGACAACACAACAAAAATCAATGGTCATTGAACTCCCACCATTAAAAGATTCTACAGTCCACCCTAATATTTATCGATCATTCAACCTATTGATAATGTCATATAAATATTTCTAAAAGCAATAAACTAGTATAATTAGGGTGGTTCGGATACGGCAGAACGGGTAAGGTATACACGGGGTGGGGAACGGGTCGGGTCGGGTTGGGTCGGGCAGGTTTAGCATGTACCTTAAACCATAGCTAAATAAAAAACGGCAGAGCCGCATCCACCTGGGACCGAACCGTTCTCTCAGCGGAGTCGGGACGGATTGGATCGGGCAGGTTAACCGGGCAGATGTGCAGCCCTACTTGTCCCCCCTCATTAATGAATATCCATTCATTGTTATATTATTTATTTATTTTTGCCAAGAGGGTGGGGTACACCTTGAAGATCAGATCCGTCCATTACGTTGGCCAGCTCAAGACGAGCCCGAAGGACCCTACAAGTAAAAGTTTAGATTGAAATAAACATGATCGTGGCCCTAGAAAGATTCGAATGGTGGACGTTTATGTTCATTGGTCGCAGCAGTATAGCCCACCTAAAACTTGGATCTGCAACATTCTTTGGGTCATACCTAAAATGATGTGAGGAAATGGGTGGATGGCCCAGATATATAGTAAACCATCAAGGCGGACCCTAGCAAGGTTTCATTGCTTGGCGTTCAATCCCCACTGTCCAAATGGTATGGTCTATCCGAACTTCTTATCGACCTGATTGTTCTGTCCATTCCCTAAAATGATCAGAGAAGATGAATGGGCGGATTGGATCTGATCTAACAAATACATTATGGTGGGGTCATAGTGGGCCCCACAGTCTATAACTCTCAAAATAAGAGAGACGTGTCTCTCTCTCTCTGGACATACATCCAGAGGAGCGGACGTGATGTGATTGTCGTTATCTTTCCCTTTTTTTTTTCCTTCTTTTTTTTTAATTATTAAATAAGAATAATTATGGTGTGGAGTGTGGGAATTTGAGCAGCCTAGTGACACCCAAATATGGGACGTTTTGGACGGTAAACAAACATCACAGTGGGGCCATGATCTTCGTCATCACACCATCACAACCACTAATAGCGTCATCCTCCAACATAGAGATGTAGGGAGATGTTATCATTACATCTCATGACCTTGGATATTACTCACTATCCTCCACATCCAAGGTCTCTCATGATGGATGATCCATATCAAAGTGGGCCGTATGATGGATGATCTACATTGAAGGTGCACCCCACACGATGAATGGTAGATGTCAAAAGTGAGCCCCACATGATAGACAATCTACTTCAAAGGTAGAGCCCACACTATGAACACATCAAATGTGGGGTCCACATGATGGGGGGTGGGAAGTGGACATTGAGGGGCCCCACATGATGGACGGTCCACCAAAACAACCATTTGGATTGCTCTTATTTTAAAGTTGCTATAATCTTAAAAAATGAGGTCAAGTACCTTTAAAAAAGCTCTTATTTGAAAGTTTCACCAAACATGCTGATTTTAAATAAGAGTTTTTTTTTTTTTTTTTTTTGAGATTTTATCAAAGAAACTTATTTAAAATAAGAGCTAGAACAAAAAAGGCTTATTAAAGTAGCTCTTATAGAATTAAAGTAGAGATGTCAAACGAGCCCTAAAACTTATGGTCAATTTACTGTTCGTATTTCAAATGGCCAATTTTTCTTATTCAAAATGAATTTTTTTTATCCGGATGCATCCGAGGCTCAATTACGTCGTGCCCTACGTAAGACTAGGCAGAGAAATGATGGATTAAGTCTACTTCCGCTCAGCTTCTTTCGGTCCATCTATGACAGGAATAGATTTGCAACCCGGTCTACGTCAGATTTTGACCTCCATCAAGTTGTTGCTTGAATTGAGATATATTGGAAAATGACTGATTATAGAATTCACATAACTTATGAAGTTGCAAGACTATGCCCGGGCATGGATTGTGTGGTGAGGAGCTCATCATCCTTTACCACGGTGTAAAAACTTTGGAAGGCTCACAGTAATGTATTTGTTTTATCCACCCCGTCCATCAGTTCTTCAAGCTAATTTTAAAGCATGATACCAAAATTGAAGCATATCCAAAACTCAAGTGAGTCATGCCACATGAAATAATGGAAATCGAATGCATAACACTGAAAACTTCATGATGGCCAAAGGAGTTATGGATTAAGCTGATATTTGCTTTCCCTTCATCCAGGTTGGTCACTATGTAACCTTATGATCTGGTTCACTGTGGCCTATAGGAAGTTTTCAACAGTAGACCATTTTCCTCACTGTCTTCTATGGTGTGGTCCACTTGAAATTTGGATATGCTTCAATTTTGGGCTCATACCTTCAAATGATCTTCAAATGCGGATGGATGGAGTGGATAAAACATATACATCAGGTGGGCCCCGTAGAATCTTCTCACCCCGGTGGAGGGTGGTAGGCGCCTCACTGCACAATCTGCCCCCAGAAACTTATAAATTCGGTGGATTATGTGCGTTCGGGGGGGGGGTGACAGCTTGGTAGGCTACTCTCACGTCGATTTATGTGTTGTATATTTTCCATCTATTTTTCCACCTTATTTCATCATGACATATGATAAAAAATGAAGCGTATCCAAATCTAAAGTTTGGCGGGCCACTGAAGTTTTGGATCAAGCTGATATTCTGGTTTTCCTCTCATCCAAATCTCTGTGTGACCTCACCAAATAAATATTAAATAAATATTAGGATGGACCTAGGAAGTTTTAAATGGTGGACATTTAATGAACACTGTTTCTTATTGTGCGGTCCACCTGAGATTTGTATCTGCTTCAATTTTTTTTTTATCATGTCCTAAAATGATCCGGCAAAACCCATGAACGTGGATATGCAACAAAAATGCTGAGGTGGCCCCATGATGAGGGACTCACCCACTAAGCTGTTACCCCGGACTCACCGATTCCGCGCGCCATAAATTCGATGACCTATAGTGGGTCTTGCTATCAAATCAACTGCTCAGGAATATCGATATTTTTGTAATGAATTCGAAAGGCCTACGATGATCTAGAATCTAATCGGGAATGAAGCATAAATCTGTGGAGATGACAACATGAATAAGTGGGCCCCACGTTGAAGATCCAAGCTTTTAATGCCTCACCTTCTATTAACTGGCCGGTTCTGATCTACCCCGCTAGAAGGCCCAGCTCTTGGCTAATTCATCATAGGCCCATGATATGGACCATCCATCCGTTGGGCACTGAAGCGAATGTAGGGACGAGCTCCAGTGGTACCACCGTAATCTTGCCAGATGTGAGGCCCAGGTGATGCATTCACAAGATCCAACCCATCCATCAGACGAGACACCTCCAATAAACCCGGACACCCAATATTCAGATCTACCCAAAACTGCAGTGGGCCATAGCAGAGGGAACTCCACCCTTGAATTTCCCAGGGGCACACCTTAGCTGTACAGCAGACTGATTTTGGCCTGACCCTTCGTCTGGCCAGGATGAAGGGTCTGAATGGCCTCGATTCTGTATATACAAACCGGTAGGTCACCCACTCTAATCAACGGTAGGCATTCTCTCTCAACATGATCCATATATGTGTTATGGCTCACTTGAGCTTTTTATAAGGATGGCTTTTACTGGATGGTGATTTTTGAGGTGACAAAAATCTAATGAATGGGTTGGATTCTGTGACGCATCAGTGGGCTCCACGTCTGGCTGGTACCATTTTAATGTGTGGTACCTATACCCCTGCAGCGCGCCCTAAATATAACAACGTTGATTGAACAATCTGTGCCACACATGCGATTTTAGATCAACTGACGCAAAGGTCGATCCAAAAGATCAAAAAAGGAAAGAAAAGGTGTGAGGACTTTGTGCAAGGTCAAAAAAGGAAAGAAAAGAACGTGTGAGGACTGTGGGCTAGGGCTGTCAACGGATCGGATTTGGAGCGGATCAGAGCAGATCCGAATCCGACTCAATTTGTGATCCGGATGATCCGATGCCGATCCGAAATCCGATGGATCTTTAAACATTTGATCCAAACTCGATCAGATTGAGATTTGGCTGATCCGACTCCAATCCGACCCGATCTGAATACATGTGGATACTATTCAATAGGTTGGATGGTAAATACTGTGGTCCACTTGAAATAAAATATATGTGATTTTTTTTATATGTATTTATATATAAAATATATATATATAATATTATTTAATTCATTTTAAATTCCGATCGGATCTTAATAGGAGAGGATCCAAGGTGATATGGATCCGACCCGAAATTTAAACAGATCCGATTAACAAGATCTGAATCTGACCCGATGATCCGGATTGTTGATCCAAATCCGGTAAAATTGGATCGGATTTGGAGCGGATCCGGACCAAGATCCGGTCTGTTGACCGCCCTGACCAACGTGGACTATGGACTAACGTGGACTATGGTATGGGCTGCCGGTCTTACGACGCAATTGCGATTCCATCTCTTGGATAGTCGTCGTCCCTTCATTTACGAGTTATTTGATGCTCTGTATGTAGCCAATCCGGGACGCGGATTGGCTAGTCACCCCAACACTAGCCAGGGGGCTGGTGTCAAAGCTGTGTGGGCCCCACATGATGCATGTGTTTTATCCACACTGTCCTTCTATTTTTCCACCTCATTTTAGGGCGTGGACCCAAAAATGAGGTAGATCCAAATCTCATGTGAACCACACCACAAGAAACAGTGGGAATTGAACGTCCACCGTTGAAAACTTCTTGGAGGCCACAGGAGTTTTGGATCAAGCTGATATTTGTGTTGTCACTTCATCCAGGTCTGTGTGACCTTATCAACAGGTTGGATGGCAAATAAACATCATGGTGGGCCCTGGGAAGTTTTTAATTGTGGACATTCAATCAACACTGTTTTACTGTGGTGTGGTCAACCTGAGATTTGGATCTGCCTCATTTTTGGGCCCATGCCCTAAAATGAGGTGGAAAAATGGATGGACAGCGTGGATAAAACATGTACATCATGGTGGGGCCCACACAACTTTGACACCAGCACCCTGGCTGGCTGGTGTTGGGATCCCTACTCAACGCAGATTGCGTCCGACTCCAGTCGGACCTTTACGCGTCCAACTGTTGCGTGTTCAAACGGGATTGGCGCTTAATCATAGGGCCCACAATTGCATTCAATCAAGGGATTCCACGGCAAATTTTGGAGTGCCGTTAACCTGTGTTCTACTCGACCTTGTCAAAAACAAAAAAAAAAAGAAAAAAAAAGAAAAAAAGAAAAAAAGCCATTCGTACCCAAAGATCTTTTGTAGCTCTGACTGTTGGACCGAAAAGGTGAGTGCCGTGTGGTACTGAAAAGAGGGCCAGATTAGGTGCGGCTCCAACCTCACCCAAGACCGTTTAGCCCTTACCTTAGGGCCCACCTTGATGTATGTATTCTACATCCACACCATCCATCTGTTTTCCCATATCATTTTAGGGCATGAGCACAAAAATGAAGCATATCCAAATCTCAAGTGGACCATATGGTAAACAATGGTGATTGAATGCCCCATCATTAAAAACTTCTTAGGGCTCACCAATAGATTATTCAGCACTGCTTCCTATGGTATGGTCCACCTGAGATTTGGATCTATTTCATTTTTGCACCCATGCCCTAAAAGTGATATGGCCAAAGGATGGATGGAGTGCATATAAAATACATACGCCATCGTAAGGGCTTCAGTGCCTTGGGTGAGACATTTTGGGTAAGAAAATTTTATTTGGCCAAACATATGGTTTGAAAATTGATTATAATTTTCTTAAAAAGTGTTATTGATAAACAAATAATATTTCTTTCCCCACACTTTCCAGAAAATAAGGTTTCTCCGTAAATATAATTTCTTTCCCCACCTTTTTCCAAATCCAAAGAAGCCGCATCAGAAGGAAATCCACGCCCCTTTTGGAGATGATGTTTTCTCTATATGCATTCCTGACGTAACGTATTGCAATGTGATACGTCAAGACTTTAACATTTGAATTTGGATCGTCTTCCAATGATCCAAACCGTTTATATGATCCCCAACTTGCATAGTAAATGGGCAACAAATAAATATCTTTAAAATGGAAATTTTAAACCATTAAGAGATTCTGAGTCTTTTGCTATGAAAATGGATGGTCATAATAAATTTTACGTAATCAAAGGGGTCAAATATTTCAATTAGATAGTTATCCGAACATCTCCATCCAATCTATCCCTATCACATGAGCGGTTTGGATCATTTAGAGATTCCTAGTTCAAATGCTTAAAGGCCGACGTATCACATTGCAATACGTTGCTTGTGACCCCGAGGCTGTGTGGGATCCACAGGGATGTCCATGACAAATCCACTATGTCCACCTCTTTTGGAAGACCATGGATGGATAGGATTTTAAAAATAATGCAGATACAAAACTCAGATGGGCCATACCACCCTAAATAGTGGGTATTGAACACTTACCGGTGATAAAAGTTTTGCATAAGAATGATACTATTTCTTATAGTTTATCTGAGTGTGAATAATTCCTTGAACGGTTTGGATGGCACGTAAACATCATGGTCAACTGTAGGAAGGTTTCAACGGTGGACGTTGGTGTTCCCACTGTTTTGTTGGTGTGGCCCACCTTAGTTTTGAATCTGCCTAATTTTTAGAATGCTGTCCTATTTTTGTCTTTAAAAAATATGGATCGTAATGGATTTGTCACGGATTTGTCACGGACTTCCTTGTGGATCCTACACAGCCCCGGCCATAAGGATATCCATGTGGTGGGTGTCAGAGGCAATCGGCTCCCTGCCTCCCTTAGAACAAATGAGTTTTCATTCTGTTTTTGTTTTTATTAGGGTCGACTATAACACGTCCTAGCAGCTTTCGAATTTTAGCTGTGAAATCCGTGAAATCCAGTCTTTTAATGAAAGTGTGTGGTCCTACATCTTCCAACAATATGGTTTGAACATGCAACGGTCGAACGATTAAAGGTCAGAGTCGGACGCAATCCGCATCCATTTTCTAGGGACACGGATTGGCTAGGCGGATTCGCTAGGAATGCAGATTGCGTCTGACTCCAATTGGACCTTTAAGCATCTGACCGTTGCGTGTTCAAACCATAATGTTGGAAGATGGTCGAATCCAGTGTCACCGTCTCAAAATCAGACTATCTGATATATTTTTAAGTTTTAACCGTCCGATGAGTGTCCACCAATCCCACGGTAAGATATTCAAATAAAGCTTTACTTTTGTCTCATGATACATTCAAACTAGGTGTGGACAGTTTAATTTGAATTGCCTTCTCAAATTTCTAAGTAATTTCTAAGCAATTTCTAAGCCCTGCGCATCATCATCGCATTCCACCAAGAATTTTAAAGTACTTTTTTATTTTTATTTTTTTATTGGGGTTGGAAGACGTCAACGTGAAGCCCAGAGGATGAAAACAACCCTAAAGTGGGAGCCACGTGTTAGGCGGGTAGGATAGCAGATTGCCTTTTTGGCACGACCCTGTGAGACCCACCGTGATGTATGTGTTTTATCCATGCAGTTCATCCTTTGTATTTATCAACTCATTTTAAGGCATGAGCGCAGAAATGAAGCATGTTCAAAGCTCAAGTAGGCCGCACTACAGGAAACGGTGGGGATTGAGCATCTGCTGTTGAGAACTTCTTGAGAGGCAGGAAGTTTTGGCTCATGCTGATATTTGTGTTTCCTTTCATTCTAGTGTACGTGTGGCTTTATGATCAGGTTGGATGAAAAATAAACAGCTCCGCGTGCATCAATATCTCCACTGTTTCTTATGGTGTGGTCCACTTGAGCTTTGGATCTGCCTATTTTTTACACCCTAAAATGAGATGGATGAGGTAGATGAAACACATGGATCACGGTGGGTCTCACAAAGTCATGCCATGAGTGCTGTGGGCAATCTGCATTTCTGTGTTGGAAATGGCAACTTGCTTTCATCATGTATGAAAAATAGAAGTGGATTGCTATAGTAGCCGCAACGCTCTTCATATCCCTGTTAATAGGACGCTGTGGGGCCACCGTAATGTAAAACATTGCTCTATCATGATAGGGTAAACACATCATTCACAAACAGGTGGAGCCCACTTGGAAACCAAGTTTAATGGGCCCACAAGGCTCTACTTGAGTGGGTTTTAAGCCCAATCTAAGCAAGTACACACACAAACGGGCTTAATCACACTAATACAATAACTAAACGGGGCGTGCCACACGATGTCCGAATGGTAGCCGGCATAGTTACTAGGATATATTTTTTTGGGGCGGTGCGGTGCAAAAACACTGGCTCAATCAATGATCGACAATCCAATCAATCCCGACATTGGAAACAGAAGTACGGAAGGTTTCAGCGGAACATGGGTCTTACAAACAAATTTGATGGCAAATAAACATTACAATGGACCCTAGGAAGTTTTTCATGATGGGCGTTCAATGAATAATGTTTCCTATGGTGTGGTCCATCTGAGATTTGTAACTGCTTCATTTTTTGGGTTCATATCCTAAAATGATCCGGCAAAACCAATGAATGGCATGGATATACAACACATACATCGAGGTGGGCCCCACGGACAGGGACTCACCTGCTAAGCTACTACCCCATACTCACTATTACACAATATGATGTCTTATGGTGGGCCTTGCTATAAATCAATCAATGACTCCAAAATCAACTGCTCATGAATATCTTATCCAGAACCAAGCATAAATTTGCTGAGATGACAACATGACTAGGTAGGCCCACGCTGAAGATCCAAGCTTGTAATGCCTCACCTTGCTCTTTTAACTGGCCGGTTCTGATCCATCCCACTAGAAGGCCCAGCTTTTGGCGAATTAATCGTAGGCCCATGCAATCACATGGAATGATGATATGAACCATCCATATGTTGGGCACTACAGTGGATGACCGGATGTGTAACTGTTTAAATAGAGGGACGTGCTCCAGTGGTACCACCGTAATCTTGCTAGATGTGAGACCCAGGTGATGCATTCACAATATCCAACCCATCCATCAGATG